>APFE030789695.1:4726-36240 GCA_000404065.3 Pinus taeda
TTCGCATTGCGATGCTGAACAAACCCTTCCGGTTGTTCCATATATATTTCCTCATCTAAATCACCATGTAGAAATGCAGTCTTAACATCTAACTGCTGCAACTCCAAATCAAACAAAGCCACTAATGCTAGCACAATTCTAATTGAAACAATTTTAACCACTGGCGAAAAAATCTCATGAAAGTCAATAGCAGCTTTCTGAGAAAACCCTTTTGCAAACAGTCGCGCTTTTTACCTGTCTTCCTTATCATTCACACCTCGTTTCAGCTTGAAGACCCATTTACACCCCACAGTTTTCCTGCCTTTCGGAAACTCCACTAGATCCCATGTGCCGTTTTTATTCAAGGCCATCATTTCGTCCTTCATGGCTGCTTTCCACTTGTCACTTTTCGAACCTTCTATTGCTTCCTGACAGCACAGAGGTTCATTGTCATTAGCAGTAAATGCAACAGAAGTGACATAATCATCATACCTTCTCGGTGGCCGTTTGATTCTTGTCGATCTCCTTAAGGATGTTTCTGGCACTTCCCCGATTGGCTGACTACCACCTGTAGGAACTTCTTGCTGATCAATATCTAAGACCTGTTCATGATCTAAACCTGAACCCTGTTCATGTTCTGATTCTGAAACCTGTTCATGACTAGTATCTGAACTATGGTCATCATGACCATCATTAGAAATGCTATCAAACTGAATGTGCTGAAAGTCAGATACATCATCCTGTTTCAATCGACTATCTACATCTAAATGTACAAGAGAGGATTCATTAAACTTTACATCTCTGTTGATGATGATTTTGCGGGTAGTAGGATCCCACAATCTATATCCCTTTGTTCCAACACCATACCCAACAAAGATATACCTTTTAGACTTTGGATCTAACTTAGTTCACTGATGTTTAGGCACTAGAGCATATGCATCACAACCAAACACTCTAAGTTTAGAATAGTCACAAGGGTGTCCTTTCCATACCTCTTGCGGAATCTCAGTCTATCGCAGTCGATGGAGATCGGTTGATCACATAAAAAGCTGTTGCCACTGCTTCCGTCCACAACTCCTTTTGCAACCCGACGTTACTCAGCATACTCCTTGCTCTCTCGAGAAGAGTCCTATTCATGCGTTCAACAACTCCATTCTGCTGAGGAGTATAAACCGTGGTATTATGCCTCTCGATCCCTGCATCCTTGCAATAGCTGTCAAACTCCTTGGAAGTAAACTCACCACCATTTTCAGTTCGTAAACATTTTATTGTTCTACCAGTGCTGTTTTCTACCAATGCTCTAAACTGCGTGAAAACTGAAAAAACATCAGACTTTCTTTTCAACATGTAGACCCAAACCTTCCTAGAAAAGTCATCAATGAATGATACAAAATAAGACGAACCACCATATGAAGTTGTAGGGGCTAGTCCCCAAACATCTGAATGGATATAATCAAGTATGCCTTTACTAGTATGTTTGCCTGTTTTAAACTTTTGTTTACTTTGTTTTCCAAACAGACAATGCTTACAAAAATCTAATTTTCCAGACTTTAGATTTGGAAGTAACTTGCGATCAGCCAAAATTTTTAATCCTCTTTCACTCATATGCAATCTTTGATGCCATAAGTGAATGGAACTACTGTCATGTTCAGACACTGTAGACACAAACTCTGATCCTGTACCTCCTTCTAACTGAAATAGATTTCCTACCTTCTTAGCCTTCATAACTAGTAAAATACCTTTGTAAATTTTCATTACTCCACCTTGAATTACAGTTTTATATCCATTTGAATCAAGTGCTCCTAATGAAATCAAATTTTTCCTTAAATCTGGTACATGTCTCACATCATTTAATATTCTAGTTGTCCCATCAAACATTTGTAGTTGTATGCTCCCAATCCCCACAATATTACATGTTACATCATTACCCATGTACACAACTCCATCATTAATTGATTTATATGTCTTAAACCATTCTTTATGGATACACATGTGGTTTGATGCACCAGAATATAACAACCAATGTTGATCATGATTTGACACATTAACTGTTAATACTTCATCACTCATACCTGAACCAGATGTCGATCCTGTATCTGTCGTATTTGCCTCCTTCTTCTCTGTTGAAGAATCTGCTTTAGAAGTTTTCTGTTGTCGCTTCCAGCAGTCCTTCTTTAAATGCCCTGATTTGCCACAAAACCAACATTTTACCTTACTCTTTTTCCCTTTCGACTTTGAACGTGAGTCACTCGGCCTCCTGGAGCGTCTTTCTTTCGAACGACCTCTAACCAGCATAGCTTCTGATGTATAGGTTTCTGAATGCGACCTTCTCCTTGTTTCTTCCGATAATAAAGATACAACTACATCATCAAACTCAATAGTTTCTGATGAACTAAGACTTATAGAAGTAACAAAATGATCCCATGATTCGGGCAACGAGCACAATAAAATAATAGCTTTATCCTCGGATGGAATTTTTACTTCTATACTTTGTAATTGCACAAGAAGAGTATTAAAAGCATTTAAATGATCAGCAATCGATGTACCTTCCTTCATTCGCAAACTGTACAACTGTCGCTTCAGGAGAATCCTATTGGTTAAGGATTTGGTCATGTACAGTTTCTCCAGTTTCGTCCACAAACCAGCAGCTGCCGTCTCCGACGCAATATTAAACAGGACATCGTCCGCCAGGCATAATCGAATGGCACTTACAGCTCTTTCATCCATTTCATCCCACTCATCGTCTGTGATGTTGTAAGGTTGTTTGGATTTACCCATCAATGCCTTTACCACGCCTAGTTGGACAAGCAAGTCATGCATTTTCACCTTCCAGATTTCGAAATTATTCTTGCCATTAAATTTCTCAATTTCAAACCGGGCACTTTGAGTTTTCGCCATTTTGTATCAAAAAGCACAATAATCTCCAATATCAATGTTTAATTACTAGCAATTAAAAAAAAATTGCCTATTCCTTTAAAAAATATTTGCCGTTTGCACTTCACAAAAAAAAATTCTGCCTATGCCACAACAATTTTTTTTTTGTTGTGAATCAAAAAACCACCGCAAAAAACCACCGCCAAAATAAACAATTCCCTCCTTCTGGCTCAACAAATCTGCAATATGCGCAATTATTTGTAAACTTGTACAAATAAAAAAAACATACATATAAACCTGCGCACTTAGATGCCCGTGCAAAATTGCATCCCTTCCATTTTGTCTATCCAAGTTTTAAATCAACGGATTTGTATTAGAATTTAGCATATGGTGGGACTCTAACATAAATCCTTTCCTTTGTTTTCTCAACAAATTGTGAAATACTACGTCAAACGATCATATAACAACATTGAAATGAAATAATTGAATTTCTGCCACGCCCTATTTCATAACATGTTTTTCTGTGTTTCCTATTTCAATTCATCATATTCTGTGTGCGATAATACCTTCGGAGACTTATTGGATGTATCTTATTCGATCAAGAACAACACCCTTTGACATTCATAGTATGTGCTTGAATACATTAACAACTCCAAACGATTAATAAAGCCACGGTTTTAGTGGTATGCCATTCGACTCCAGACTTGTGCATTATTTAATTTTAATTTTTCCATGGTTGCAAGCAATGCACCTACCTCGCTCCGCTGCCAATTGACGTGGAGACTGTCACCCACGCGCTGGTAGTATGTGTATACACCCGTGCGCTCAGCAACTCAGCTCAACAATTCGCCACTTCTCTGCTGCGTAGCTTAGCGATTTTCCTGGCAAACGTTTTCTCTTTCCGTATTCAGTTCATTGGTTATTCAGAAAAATTTTGTAATCGATCCGTGTAGCCCAACATGCGCAGCGTATACTCTGAACGGAGTCAGTAAAAGAAGCTCCAGCGCAACTCCAAACACTTTTGAACAACAGTTCAACCACGCCTCCAGCAAGTAACCTCAGCACTATTCATCGCACCAGCACTAGATCAGCCTTTAATCCACCAAGCACGCACAGAACCTTCTCAGCACCAGCGCCTCCACACCTTAGCACTCCACCTCCAGCAGTGCCGCTCCTCCAACGCGCTCTGATACCAATTGTTGGAGTGATGCACAGCTAGATTAAATAAACAAGATAACACAACAGAAAAAAACATGCACAGAAAACACAGCTTTTAACGTGGTTCACCCAACCAATCTGGGCTACATCCACCAAACATAGGCATTAGGAATATATTAATAAAAAATTGGAGATTACATCAAGAAATTCTCATAAAACCTCTCACACTCTTAGCAAACCATCCAAATGGTTGCGTGTTATATAGCATAGGGAATCTAACAGCCTCATAACTCCCTCATATCAAATATAGGAGGCATTAACTCCCTCCCAACAACCTGGAGCTAATCTAGGAACTGAATCCCTATTGTTGTCATCAGCTGAGATTTTTTCCTATTTTGTTCAAACAGAAAATCTCAACAATTTCTAGTGAGATTTTGGAGACTAAAAGTAGGAATTCGAGGTGAGAAATAAATGGGGACCAAGTCAAAATGAAATCAAATCCAAGAGAAAATCTATATAATAAAATCCTACTCCAAAGTCAAGACTCACATAACAAGTAAACTAAAATTATACACTACCTTATCGTGCTCAGAAGCGTATTCAGCTTAGAGGAAAGTAGTTAGGTTTTGGATGAGGTCATTGGTGCTCCAGGAAGTGCATAATGCTAGAAAGTGGGTGAATGTGGCAGAGGGCGAGGGTGGTTACACTCCTTAACTAGACATTTCTTTGTGATTCGTTGGATTATTGATCTGGGCAATCAAGGGCTAGATCGATAGTACCTTGAGTCATATGCCTTAGTATAACAGTCAAGAAATAGGGGTTAAGGATTAACCTTATTCATGTATTAAGATATGATATAACCACTGGAAATGTGAACATGATAACCATGGTTGGAAAACAAAGAATCCCCACATATAGTCTGGTAAATCCTTTACATTATAGTATCCATTAATATTATGAGAAAGAGGAACTTCGATAGTTGGTCAACTTAGGAACCCTTAATGGAAGCTTTGAGATGCCAACAACACTTACATCAATGATGTAGCTGAAGGTATATGGCCAAATGAGGGTCTTCTTCCACCCTTTCCCAATGAGATTTGGGTAATTGAAAGTGGGAATTATGGGTTGGAAAGAAATGGGGACATAGTGAAAAAAAATCAAATCCAAGGGAAAAAACATATAATAAAATCTTACTCTAAAGCCAAGACTCTCTAAAGCCGAGACTCACATTACAGGTAACCTAAAATGAACCATCATCTTATCGTGCTCAGGACTCATAGGAAAACATTTAAGGTTTGGATAAAGTTGTTAGTGTTGTTAAAATAAGATAATTACTCCTGCATGAGGAGTTAGTTAAACATAGAGAGTTAGTTAACTATGTGATTGAGTGTTGAGTCAAGTTGATTTAAGTGATAAACGAGTTTGAGTGTGTGATTGAATGTGGTTGCATGTCAGATATTTTAGGTGAGTAGCTAGCTGGAAAATGTTTAAATAACCTTCACCGGGCTCATTGTAATCATCATGTTTTGTGTGATCAATAGAAGAAGAAAAGCAACTTGTGTTTTGTGTGAATTCATGTTTTATCTTCTCTATCTCAAACAAATTGGTATTGGAATTAGAGAAGAACAATAAAAAATTCTATAACGATAGCCTACAAATTTACAGATTCCCAAGTAAAGGATCGAAAGTTTCAGTGTAGCCATTGAGCGATAAGCCGTAGCTTGTCAGTTGTTGAGGAAAAAGTTGTCGAATTATTATGGATAAAGGGAGGGTCACAACCCTAGACAAAACCAGCTGAAACTGTAACTGCATCAACCACAACCGTCGTTGGTGGAATGCAATTTCAAGGAGTCAATATTATTGCCGGTCATGTGGTCTCACCATGAGAGCATAATTTTAATACGATTTGTATATTGTGTTTAAAAGCTCACATCGTTTAATGTTGAATAGGTTCTTAAACCAAGTTCATTGACTTTTATAAGTTGAGTGGGAAGCTCGAAGAGCTGGTTAAAATTGAAGTGTTTTTTTTTCTTCTATATATAAATACTTTTTTAAAATATTTTTTATGTGTAAAAATTAATATCAAGAGTTTTTTTAAAAGGGTTTTTTGCAAATGTTTTTTTTTAAGTTTTTTTTTAAATAAAAAACTTGGGTTTTATTGAAATGGGTATTTTTTTTGAAAGAGAGTTTTACAAAGGAGAAATTTATTCTTTTTTTCAAAAAGGTATTTTTGGAGAAACATGGCTTTTTCAAATTTCCAAACTCAGTTCCCACCATTTACAGGGAAAGATTATGATGTGTGGTCCATTAAGATGGTGACCACGTTGCAGGAACATAATTTTTGGGTTTATGTCAAGTTTGGGTTTTCAAAACCTAAGAACGAAGAAGAAGAACAAGATCTCGGTAATACAGAGAGGGAGCAATGGAAGAAAGACAAGAAGAAGAATGCACATGTGTCACAACTTATTCAACATGGAGTGGACCCAGTAGTGTTCCAGAAGATTATGATCATGTCTTCAGCAAAATTAGGATTGGATACTTTGGTGACAAACTATAAAGGTATGGCCAAAGTCAATATTGTTAAGTTGGAGAATACTAGGAGAGATTTTGAAATTCTGTAGATGAAGGAGATGGAGGACATCGATTCTTTCATGAATTGGATCATAACTATCGTAAATCAGTTAAACATTTATGGTGAATATATAAAAGATAAAAGATTGGTTGAGAAAGTCCTCTGATATTTGTCTACCAAATTTGATGTTGTGGTAGTAGCCATAGAAGAATCCAAGGATTTGGCATCATTGACAGTTGATGAGCTGATGGGATCACTTCTATCGCATGAGGCAAGGATAGAAAGAAATAAGGATTCCACTTTAGAGACCGATTTCAAAAGTCAAGTTTCTATTTCAAGAGACAAAGGTCGAGATAGAAGTAGATCGAGAGGCAGAGGACGAAGTGGAAGATATGGTGGTCAGAAAGATGATCAAGAAGAGCATGAACATGTAAGTGGAAGCAACTACAGAAGCTTCAACAATAATCAAAGAGTTCACAAATCAAAGGTGGGATGCTATTATCGCAATAAATTTGGTCACTATGTTCGTGATTGGAGGAAGAAGATAGTTGATCAAGGGAACCACAGAGCTAATGTCACTACAAAGAGTACTAACTCCATGTTCGTAGCTTGCCATACAATGCATGAACCTTCTGCTAGTGTATGATTGTTAGACAGTGGTTGCAGTAACCACATGATAGGCAACAAGGATTTTGTTGCAAATTTCGATCAATCTTTGAAAACAAAGGTAAATTTGGGGACTGACAAGACTGTGGAAGTAGATGGAAAAGGAGCGGTCAACATTCTGACCAAGCAGGGGGAGCCGAAGACAATCTGAGAGGTATATTATATTCCTAGTCTCAAACATAATTTGTTAAGTGTTGGTCATTTGACACAGAAAGGATACAAAGTTATATTTCAAGGTCAAGAAGTTGTTATATATCACAATCCACCAAGCAAGCAACTGATAGCAAAGGTGAAGATGACGAGGAACACACTCTTTCCTCTAATTTTGAATTACAGTGGTCAGGTGATTTATTTTACAGTTGAATGTTCTGATGATTATTGGTTATGGCACTTTTGATTAGGACACTTGCATTTTTTTGGTTTAAGATTGGTCCAACAGAAACAGATGGTCAGAGGATTACCTCCCATCAAAGAACCTACTAGTACTTGTGAGTGTTGTATCTTGGGAAAGAAACACCGTGAAAGTTTTCCAAACGGAGTTGCATACAAAGCAAGGAAACCTCTTGAGCTAGTGCATACAGACTTGTGTGGACCTATGAGGACACAGTTGATTGGTGGAAGTTGTTACTTCCTCACATTCATTGATGAATACAGTAGAAATATTTTGCAAAGTTCAAAGAATTCAAAGCCTTAGTAGAGAACCAAAGTGATCAACAGATCAAGGTATTGAGGTCAGATCATGGTGGAGAATATGACTCAAAGGAATTCCATGATTACAACAAACAACATGGGATCAGAAGACAGTTTACAACTAGGTACACACCACAGCAGAATGGTGTAGTGGAGAGAAAGAATAGAATAATTATGAACATGGTAGGAAGCATGTTGAAAGGCAGAAATGTTTCTAATGAGTATTGGGGAGAAGCATTTACATGTGCTATTTATGTGATCAACAAATCTCCTACAAAGAGTAATGAATAGAGTACCAGAACAAGCATGGTCAGGTATGTATTGCAGCGTATCTCATCTCATAGTATTTGGATGGGTAGCTTATGCACATGTGCCTAAGGCACGAAGATGCAAATTAGATGATAAAAGTGAAAAATGCATATTCATTGGTTATAGTGAGCAATCAAAAGCTTACAAATTTTATAAGCTTGTTGCAAAGAATACCATAATTAGCAAAGATGTTGTGTTCAAAGAACAAGAGTCATGGAATGGAACTGTAGACAAAACAGTTGATGCACAAGTGCCACTGATGGAAGAAGATGCAGTAGAAAAGAAGAATCAATAATCATAGGTAAAGAAACCAAGCAGAGACACACCAACAAGGACCCCAAGATTTTCAGAGCAACATTGATCCTCAAGCAGATCAACAGATCAAAATTCTCCCAGTAATCAATTAGGTGGTGAATCAAGCAATGGTAAGAAAAATATGAGAAGTTTTAAAGATATTTATGATGATTTTGCATTGTTGTCATTAAACCTTCTTCATTTGAATAAGCAATCAAATATGAAAATTGGGTGCAAGCCATGGATGAATCTATTGAAAAGAATGATACATGGGATTTGGTTTGATTTTCCAAAGGACAAAAACCTCATTAGTGTGAAGTGGGTGTACAAGACAAATTTGAATGAAAAAGGTCAAATTGACATATTTAAAGCAAGACTTGTAGCAAAAGGATTCTTGCAGTAATCAGGAATATACTTTGGAGAAACATTCGCTCCAGTAGCCAGATTGGATACTATAAGAGTAGTTTTAGCCACATCAGCTTAGAACAAGTGGAATTTATATTAGATGGATGTGAAATCAGCCTTCTTGAATGGAATTCTAGAAGAAGAAATTTATGTGCAGCAGCCTCTAGGATATGAAGTTTAAAGTAACGAAGACAAAGTTTACAGGTTGAAGAAAGTGCTCTATGGACCGAAGCAAGTGCCTAGAGCTTGGTGTAGTAGAATTAATAGTTACATGATCAAGAATGTATTTTGAAAAAGCAACATCAAGCCTACCTTGTACACAAAGGTAAATGAGCATGGAATTTTTTTTATTATTTGCATATGTTTATGACATGATTTTTACAGGTGATTTTGACATAGATGAATTTAAAGCAGCCATGACGAAAGAATTTGAGATGTAGATCTTGGTCTCATGAAATATTTTCTTGGCATAAAGTTGAGAAATCTGAAAAAAGGAATTTTTATTTGTCAAAATAATTATTCCAAAGATTTATTCAAAATATCCAGGATGGAAAATTGCAAACATGTCCCTACATCAGTTGCAATAGGTACAAAGTTAAGTAAGGATGACGAAATATTAGATGTCAATCCATCTCTATTCAAAGATTGGTTGGTAGCCTCATGTATCTCACAACTACAAGACCAGATATCATGCAAGGAGTGAGTTGGATTTCTAGATTTATGGAGACTCCAAAAGACACACACCGGAGTGTAGGAAAAAGAATTCTGAGATACATATCAGGAACTAGAGACTGTGGCATAATGTATGCAAGCACAGAAAAGAAGGATTTGATTGGATACATAGATAATGATTATGCAGGAATTTCGGATGATAGGAAGAACACTTCTGGTTTTTTGTTCCACCTTGGTTCAAGTGTGATCTCATGGGCATCTAAGAAGCAGCCCATTGTGACACTTTCGTCAGCAGAAGTAGAATATGTAGTAGCAACATCAGCAGCATGTCAAGCAGTGTGGTTAAGAAGATTATTTGATGGAATCAAGTAGAAACAACAAGGATCAACAACAATATATTGTGACAACACCTCAACGATTGCACTATCCAAGAATAGTATGTTTAATCAGAAGAGAAAGCATATTGATGCTAGATATCACTTTATTAGAGAATTTGTGAGTAATGGAGAAGTTCACTTGAAGCCTTGTAAATCTAGTGATCAATTGGCTGATATATTTACTAAGTCATTAGCACAAGCTATGTTTGAGTTTCATAGAAGAAACTTGGGTGTTGTAAGCCTAGCTGAGACATAGACTAGCAAGCATGTTTCAGTTTCCATGAGTCATGTTTTAGTTTAGAAGTCGTAATTAAGGGGGAGTGTTAAAATAAGATAATTAATCCTGCATGAGGAGTTAGCTAAACATAGAGAGTCAGTTAACTGAGTTATTGAGTGATTGAGTGTTGAGTCAAGTCACATTCAGTGATAGACGAGTTTCAGTGTGTGATTGCATGTGGTTGCATGTTAAGATATTTTAGGCGAGTAGCTAGTTGGAAAAGGTTTAAATAACCTTCATCGGGTTCATTGTAAACATCATGTTTTGTGTGATCAATAGAAGAGCAACAGCTCGTGTTTTGTGTGAATTAATGTTTTGTCTTCTCTGTCTTTCCAACAAGTGCTCAAAGAAGTGAAAAATTCTAGAATGAGGCTGAACATGAAAGAGGAAGAGGGTGGTTACACCCCATAGCCAACCCTTTCTCTCTGATGTATTGGATCATTGACTCGGGAAATCAAGGGCTAGAGGAATTCCACCTTGCTACAATACATTGAGTCACGTGCCTCAGTAGAACACTCCAGAAAGTGGGGTTAAGAATTAAGTTTATTCATGTATTAATATATCATACAACCATTGGCAACGTAAACATTATAACCATGGTTGGAAAGAAAAAAATTGACACATATAGTTTAGCAAATCCTTTACATCATGCTATCCATTAATATTGATGAGAAATAGGAACTTCAACAAGTGGTTAACTTAGGAAATGGCCTTGTTCAACATTAGAAATTAAATATAATCTTGACTCCTCATTATGCATGGAGATTACAATACATGAAATGTTGTATTACAGCTATGAGATGGGAAAAGTTAAATTGCAAGCATAAATATCAAAATTTTCCTAATAAACTATTAATGCATACTATTGAATTAAAGTGGTAGAGTAAACAATGATGTTAATCAGTAATTAGGCTTGATTGCAATTAAATGATATAGTGAATTCATTGAGTAACTTAACCTATAATAAAAAAAAGTGAATACAAAATAATACAAGTCCTCTCTAGAGTTAATCATGTGATAAACTATAATTATTGTATAAATATATACCCACTGGCCCAGGTAGATCAACCAAAAGGGATCTACCCATTGGCCAAAGTAGCAACGACTAACCCCAAGGGCTACAATGAGATTTGCCCCGTGAACTCCCGATAGGTGAGATACTTAACAACAGGTACTCAACCAACTGAGCTATCCCTTGGGGCTTCATTATAATATAAACATAATACAAATATAAATATATTAAATCATAAATAATTATTGGTATTAAATGATTCAAATGAAATAGCATAATTGTTATCATTAAAATTATTGTTATAGTCATTATATTCTCAATAATTTTAGTGTAAAAAAAATATTCTTATTAAATCATTTTTTTCCTTAATTAACATTCTCATTTTTATTGAAATGAAAACCATTATTGTTTTTGTTAAAGGGATAAAAATGGAGTAAAATTACTATTGAAATAGTGATTTGAAATATACCAATGCTAAACACTTTTTTAAATACCACATTATATTTAACCTTAAAATGGATATATATATATATATATATATATATATATATATATATATTATATATATATATATAATCTTGAGATTTTCTTAGAATCCATATTTATGGTAATATTTGTGTAGTATTTTTTGGTTTGTGGAATATTTTACGATTTAAATGAATTTAAAATTGATTGCAAGTGTGTTGGAACATGGTTTTTTAAAGAAAAGTGTTATAATTTTGTAGGACAAGTGATACGAGTTTGTACTGTTAGAATTTAATATATAGATTTACTTTCGTCTAGTGTTATAATATACATTACATGTCAATTAATACGATTAAATTAGTTTTCCTTTTATAACTTTTATAATTGTTAGAGAAAAAACTAATCATGAAATGATACACATACTAATGCTATTAAAATTATAATTATTAATAATTATAATGTAAATTTGTATTGGGATTATAATATACATTTCATTTTAATTAATATGATTAAATTCATTTTTCTTATAAATTTTATAATTGTTATAAAAAAAAACCTAATCGTGAAATGATACACATACTAATGTTATTAAAATTATAGAAAATAATTATAATGTAAATTTGTATTGGGATTATATTATAATGTGATTTTTATTCTAATATTTTATATGTAGTTTCTATTATATTGGATTTATATCTATATATAGATATATTTCATAATTTTGCTAAAGAATCTTGGATCATAGGTTTGATAAAGTATGTTAAATCATTTTTGATATATAATTTAATTAACTTAACTAAAAAATCATACAATTTCATAAAAAATTATTGTGCGTAGACTATGATGAAATCATTCAGTGTGTAGATATGTGTAGGAGTGGAATGATTTTAAAAGGTAGATATTGATTTCATTATAATAAGTTAATTGTATCGTTACTTTGTTTTCATTTTTTATTGTATATTGTTTCTTCCCTGTCTAATTATTCACTTGGTGTATAATGTTATATTATTCACAATATTTAGCATGGAGAAGCAATAATTGACTTATTATGTATGTAATTTTTGTGAGAATATTAATAAATATTTGTTAATAAATGCAACAGTTTAATATTATAAGCCTTTGTGATTGGTATGTTGTATGTTTGTCATTGCAACATAATATACAATATTTCTTTTAATTTCAGGACTTACTATGTATGTAATCTTTGTGAGAATATTAATAAATATTTGTTAATAAATGTAACAGTTTAATATTGTAAGCCCTTGTTATTGGTATGTTGTATGTTTGTCATTGCAACATAATATACAATATTTCTTTTAATTTCAGGAAAGTTGTTGCTTTTACCATGGATTTGATTATTTGGAAGTTTCCATAATTTGATATTGATAAGTTTATATTTCATTGACTCCTTTTATTGATCTTGATGAGATTTAAGTTTGTTTGTAAACAATGGAGTCTTTTGTTGGAAAACTCAATTTTCCTCGCTAGTTTTAATTGATGCGTTGACAAATAATTTGGATTCATTACTTTTTTTAAGTTCATATGGGTAATGACTACTTCGTTGGACCCTACCTTAATGATAAATGACACATTTATTCCATGTTTCTTACTTTTCTTCATTTTGGATATGGAACTCAATGTACAATTGGATCACTGATTATGTTTAGTGCTACTCAAAGTTATTAATTACATTCAAAGATTTTTTTATTTTTATTTTTTGGAGAAATTTAGCCCAGGAAAATATGAATGTGTTTTGGTGAAACATGTGTACAAAAATATTGATTCAAAATTTTTTATTTGCAGTAGTGCTAAATTGGTTTGGAAGAGGACAAAACTTGCTTATGGTGGCATAACACCCCCAAAGACATTGTGTTGTGTAACAATAGAAAGTGCTCAATTTTCTAAATTTTATTTCTACACTTTAATAACAATGCTCCAATTTAATCAACACCCATCTGACAACTCAACGAGCAATAGCTCGCATTTTAGGCTTCTCCATTGCTACCTTGCCTTCCAAGTACCTAGGAGCGCCCCTCATTGCCTCCGCACAGAAGCACTCATCTTGGACCACCCTTCTGGAAAAGATGGAAGCCAAATTATTCCTTTGGACTCATCGTTCTTTAAATATGGCCAGCCGGCTAGTGCTAATCAAGGCGGTTCTCCAATCTATGCCGCTTTACTTATTCTCCATCCTTGCAGCGCCAAAATGGGTACTAAAAGCTATCAAAAAATTACAGCGAAATTTCCTCTGGGGCAGCATAGGACCTAATAGAAAATGGGCTCTAGTGAAATGGGAGAAAGCCTGTCTCCCAAAAAATGTAGGAGGAATCGGTCTTCGAGATCCAGAACATAGCAACGTGATCATGGGAGCAAAAATATGGTGGAAGTGGCTATCATACCCAAGCACACCATGGGCTAGAATATGGACAGCGAAATATGCTAACAATTTGCCCCTGGAGGAGCGCATAAGAATGTTGGAAATAAGTAAGGGCTCAGCAATATGGAACTCAGCAATATTGCATAGAGATCTAATCCAAAAACATAGTTTTTGGGAAGTGAAGGACGGTGGCACAGCTCGATTCTGGACAGACTCATGGCAGCAATTCCCAAGCCTAGCAAATCTCATCCAAGGAATACCTGTTCAGGATATCAACCAACAGGAAAAGGTCAATCACTTTTGGAACTCCAACAATGAATCCGAACACCGAGCCTGGAAAGAAGCTCGTGATATTTTACCAGATAGCCCGGAGGCAGTCCAATGCTTCTTAGCAGAAGAGTTACAAAAGAGGAAAATTCTCAAAGAGATAGACCAAGATAAACTAAGATGGGGATACGAAGAGAAAGGCACATTCACAACTAATGAGGCTTACCACATTATTCTAAAAGACCAGTTAATCAAAGACAAGTTGTGGGAGAAAATATGGAGTACACCCATATGGCCGAAGATCTCCACCTTTCTCTGGCTACTGTCTCACAATCGGGTCCTCACCTGGGATAACCTCAGAAAAAGAAAATTCGCTGGACCCTCAATTTGTCTCAACTGTAAATTGGAGGGGGAATCTGCTGTTCATCTTATGCAAATATGTCCTTTTGGCAGAAGAATATGGGAGAAAGTCTCATTTCGCTGCCAGAAGGAAGGCTGAGTGATGAGAGACATCAATAAAACTATACGCAATTGGCCTCAAAAGCCCTATCAATGTACCATTCTCAATACGCTCTGGCAAATAATTCCAGGTATAGTGATGTGGAACATATGGAAAGAGCGGAACCGAAGAATATTCAAAAATTAGGTAATGGATTTGGAGCAAGTTTGGACAATCATACACAAGAACATTCAAGAAAACTTGTCCACTAAATGCTGGTCCCAGGAGGATTTCCCATCCAATACTAAGGAACAAGCGATATGGAATAATTGGAAAATCCATCTACAACACCCTAACTCTTCTCAAGGCAATTCTGTCAGACAGAAAAATACTCCAACAAATTGGTCTCCTCCGCCCACCAACACGTACATGCTCAACTTTGATGGGGCTTCAAAAGGAAATCCTGGCAACACAGGATATGGAGGAGTCATAAGAAATCATCAGGGTAATGCGCTTAAAGTTTTCTTTGGCTCCATAGGATGGAATACAAACAATGCAGCAGAAGTGGAAGGACTATGGAGAGGACTCAAAATTGCACAAAACCAGAGATACACACCCCTAATAGTAGAAGGGGACTCTCAAATCATAATAAACATGGCCTCAAAGATCCAACAAGGTTCAGAGACACAGAAGGTAAGTAGAAGCTGGAGAATGGTCACCAGGCTTGAGCTACTTCAACGATGGCTAAGGGACAACAAGGCCATATCTTTCAAACATATTAGGCGAGAAGGGAACAAATTAGCAGATTTTCTGGCCAATCTAGGAGTGGATCGGGGAAAGGAACACTTCGAATGATCACTATGAGGCATTGCTTTGGAGACAGAATGGTCCACCTTCCAGGAGATCCTAAACAATGATATGCAGACGAGCGCACAGGCACACCCAGATGCGGGTGTCAACATGCAATAAAAGAAGCCATGTGCTAGCCACGCGTAGAGGACAGCGGGCCGATGCACAGGCAGGTTGCAATGGTAGTTCACAGGGTGGTAATGAATAGCATTCAATGCTATTCAATGTGGCTTCTGTCTCAAGGAAATTCTGAGGGAATTTACAGAATGGCAGCAAAAACATTTGATGCAATATGTTGGTGTGCGCAGGAGGGGAATTGGGGCTTTGAGGCGGAAGGAGGTGACAGACCGCCAAGGAAAGAGGAGGGAGGCATTGGTGGCAGCAAGCCTTCCCTCAAGGTTCAACTCTATACATTTCCTGCGTCTGGTTCTCGGCATTCTCGGGAGGTGGTGATAAGGATTAAGCTAAGGTCTCGTTCTGTTGAGGTGCTGCACAGTGGAAGCGGGATCCTTCTGGCAAACGAGCTTGTTATCCTCAATTCAGAGGTGGACAGAGAAGTCATTGCGGCATTGTTTAAGTTTCAGGTGGCGACAGAGAACTCTATGCATTCCATGGCTCCTCGTATGCGCGCAACTCCTCGCCGCAGACGCAACTATGGGCAGAGGGGAAGCTCAGGAGGCAAGGGCAGTCAAAGCCCACGACGCATTTCTCCCCTTGCTTGTGCTTCGCCCGCTTCAATTGGGTCGGAAGACTCCGGATGCGCCATCAACAATAATGTGCAGTTGGCGAAATTCAAATTCAGGCGCAGGACCAACAAACCCATTATCTCAGCTCTGGTAACAGTTATTTTTTCGGAAGAAGAAGAGGAGGAGGGAAGCTGGAAGGCGGAAACCGAGGAACAGACGCCTTCTTCCTCGGACAAATCAGCGCAGAGAAGGGATAAGGAAGACAACTCTTACAGTCCTTCATCTCAAAGCAAGCTTGAAGAAGACAACACTTTTGCACACTCTGAGGAGCAGGCAGAGGTGCTAAAGGAAATAGGAAGTATGAAGGGCAAGGAACCCATGAACATAGCTCAGCAAACCACTGAGGTTCCACCACCAATGGAAGTTACCAAGAAGGCTTCGCCCCAGAAGCAAGCCTTGGACAAGGAACCTGACAACTCCTTTGCTAATATCCTGTACCTCAAATTGCCGCAAGGAATCCTAAGACTCGAAGATATCCCGGATGGGATGGAGGTTACCTGGGAGCGAGATCCGGACAAAGAAGCTGAGCAATGTCCGAAAAGTCTCAAGTAATTATTGTCGTTCTGCGGGTAAGAACTTCGGCTCCTGGTCTGGGGATTATCTATATGTTCTGTTCTGTCTATGCGTATTTTGAACATGGTATTTCGGGTTCGGCTACATCCGTTGGGCGACCGCGGCGCAGCATTTCGAGGTTGGTGACACTCACTGAAGAGCAAGCACACTGCTTCTGTATTTTTGATTATGTTTTGCACTTTTGTAGAATTCCAAGTCTGTAATGATTTTACTCTCTGCTTTGAAGTTTATGCTTTGAAGTTTATTACTATTGATGACATTTTGTCTCATGTTCCTTACAATCAGCGGAACAGGCTTTTTGTGAACAGTTTTGAAAGAGATTTGCTCACTCACTCTCAAAGGTTAAATCCTCTTGTAAATATTTTTACAGTTTCTTTAATATAAATAGTTTATTCTTTGCCCAAAAAAAAAAAAAAAAAAAAAAAACAATGCTCCAATTTAATGTTATTCACTTGGGTTTGTAATCGACTGGGTTTTAGTATCAATTCCTTGGGGTTTATTAATGCCTATGTTTTATAATAATATTCTTGATGTTTATAGTATTAAAGTTAGCGCTTAATTTTTATTTAGCGGTTTACAATATTTAACTTTAACTTTAGAGGGTTTGGGTTTATAATGTTAATGCCATGGGTTTGTGAGTATTATTGAAAAGAAACCATAGTGAGCCATGTTTAATCATGGTCATAGATGTTGATAATCAACCATGGTCAACCATGGTGAATCATGGTGGTAAATGGTTGAGCATGGATTTCTGATGAAGATTCTACCAATATGGAAAACATCTGTGGTTAGTCGTCATTAATTTTGATGGATAATAATGCTCATCCAGATTTATCGATGTGATATTACATGGTGAAAAATGGTCAATAATTGTGGCCCAATGTTGCATAGTGACAAGGATTGTGTCAATATGAAAATTAACCATGGTCAACCATGTTTATGTTAGGGTTTGTAATATTTATCTTTGGGTTTATAACATTAATCTCCTAGGTTTAATATTGTTCCATTGGGTTCATAATTACTTGGGGTTTTCATATTGATCCCTTGCTTTTTTTGTTCCCTTGGGTTTATAATATCAATCACTTTGGTTTATTAATGTGAGGGTTCAACAATGGTTGAGCATGGTACAACGTCACATTGTGACAAAGATTGTATGAAAATGAATATCAACCATGGCCAAACATGGTCAGGCAAGTTTATTAGATGGTTTATAATATCTATCTTGGGTTTTATATACCTTGAGTTTATATTATTCCTTTGGTCTTAATATTGTTCGCTTAGGTTAAATATTTTCCCATTAGGTTTTTATTATTAATTCAATGGGTTTATTATTCAGTTCAGTTCATAATATCAATCATCGTTGACCATTATTAATATTTGTCAACCAAGGGAAGCCATTGTTGACCATGGTCAATCAATGTCAACCATGGTCAACCATGCTTCATATAATCAATCATGGCCAACATACGTCACTTGTTTTCAACCATGCTCTAATGTTTCATTATGTCAAATATTATCTCAATATGAAAATCAACAATGGTCAATGATGGTCCAAAATCACATTGCGACATGAAAATCAATCATAACCAAGCATCGTCAACCATGGCCTAATGTTGCATTTTTAGACAAGGATTGTCTCAATATGAAAATCAACCATGGAAAAGCATGGTCAAGCATGTTTATTTTAGTGTTTACAATATTTATGTTATGGTTTACATATCTTGGGTTTATAAGATTAATCCTTTCGACCATGGTCAAGCATGGTCCAAAGTCACATTGTGACAAAGATTGTCTCAATATGAAAATAAACCATGGCCAAAGATGGTCATGAATGCTTATTAAAGGGTTATAATATATTTCTTTGGCTTTATATACCTTGGGCTTTTATTATTTGTTTGGGTATAATGTTATTCCATTAGGTTTAATATTTTTCCCTTGGGTTGATAGTCTCTTGGATTTTTAGTACTATTTCTTGGGGGTTTATATTATTCCATTGGGTTTAATATTGTTCACTTGGGTTTAATAATTTTTCCTTTCATTTACAATTGCTTGGGTTTTAGTATTAATTCATCGGGTCTATTATTCCCTTAGGTTTATAAT
The DNA here is from genome assembly GCA_000404065.3 of Pinus taeda. Lineage (NCBI taxonomy): Eukaryota > Viridiplantae > Streptophyta > Pinopsida > Pinales > Pinaceae > Pinus > Pinus taeda. Next base: position 23,828 of record APFE030789695.1, read on the forward strand.
ATGAATCATGGTTTACCATGATCAATAATGGTCAGTGAAGGCCAAGCATGGTTGACCATGGTGTATCATTGTGGGCCATCGTTAACTATGCTTTATATAATCAATCATGGTCAACCAAGGTCACTCATGGTTAACCATGGTCCATTGTCACATTGTGACAAAGAATGTCTCAATATGAAAATCAACCATGTTGAATGAAGGTTCAATGTTTCATTGTGACAAAGTTTGTCTTGATATGAAAAACAATTATTATCGAGCATTGTCAACCATGGTGAGAAGGCCTTTGTCAATATGGAAACCATTCATCCTTAGCCATTGTCAACAATATTTATTTTAGGGTTTTCAATATTTATGTTGGGGTTTACATAACTTGGGTTTATAATATTAATCCCTTTCAACATGGTCGAGTATGGTCGAGCATGGTCCAATGTTGCATTGTAACAAAGATTGTATCAATATGAAAAAACACCCATTGCCAAACATGGACAAGTATGTTTATTTAAAGGTTTATAACATTTATTTTGGGGTTTATATGCCTTGTGTTTATATTATTCCTGTTGGGTTTAATATTTTCACTTGGGTTTCATATTATTCCTTTGAGTTTATAAACTTTTGGTTTATATTATTCCTTTTGGGTTTAATATTATACCATTGGGTTTAATATTATACCATTGGGTTTAATATTATACGCTTGGGTTTAACATTTTTCACTTGGGTTCATAATCCCTTGGGTTTTTAGTATTAATTCCTTGGGTTTATTAGTCCCTTGGCTTAATAATATCAATCATGGTCGACCGGGATCAATCATAGTGAACCATAGTCAACCATGGAAAACTATGGTTAGACATTGGTAACCATGATCAAGCATATTTTATATAATCAAACATGGTCAAGCAAGGCTATTCATGGTCAACCATGGACCAACATAGAATTGTGATAATGATTGTCTCAATATGAAAATCAACCATGGTCAGTGATGGTGGTCCAACATTGCATTGTGACAAACATTGTATCCATATGAAAATCAATCACAATCAAGCATGGTTAGGCATGGTCCAACGTCACATTCTGACAATGATTGTCTCAATATAGAAATCAACCACGGTGATAGATTGTCAACAATGTTTATTTAAGGGTTTGCAGTGTTCATATTAGGGTTTACATACTTTGGGTTTATAATATTAACAAGTTGGATTTAATATTATTCCCTTTGGTTTAATATTATTATAATAATTTTTATAACAATATCTTGATTATTATTATTATTATTATTATATCAATATCTTGATTTTCTCATCTTTGTCGACGATGATTCACATTAGATGATTTGAAACATGTACCAAAAATCTAATGTGGTTTATCCTCACAACATGATATGATAATGAGATCTTAGACAATTATTAAGGTATTACAGACTCATGTGCATGGATATGCCTATGTTACTTTGTGCAATGGATCGATAAGATTGTGAAATACATAGACAATGAAGCAATTAAAGAAACATAATAGACAACACACATAAACACAAAAAGTTTAATATGGAGTTCACCCAAAACTCCTGGGCTACGTCTCTTGGTCCTGCCTTCAGTGGTGGCCTCTCTATTATGTCTTCAAAAGTAGAGTTTTGCAAAGGTATGAGATCAATTTGAGTCTCAACACACAACAGATACAACAACAAGAGTTTTGCTTGAACCCCTCAAGCCTCTCTGAGTACAAAGACTCTCTCTATCACTCTCTGTCTCTGTCTTTGCTCTGTCTCAGCACTTCCTATTCTGTTTTCTGTCAATCTGTGGCTTTAAATCCAATCGAACCTATCTGTTCGTTTCACCTTCTCAGGTTCTCTGGATTCTCGATCTTTGTCCACTCAGATCCCCCTCTAAGCGTTAGTAATCATTGCTAAACGCTTTCAGGGATGGTGGCCGCCTGTTCTATAAGGGAACGGGTTAGTTGGCCATTGAAATCTCGGAAAACAACATTCTCTATGTTCACAGAGAAATAAATTAAAAACTGTGAAAATTTGCCAAAATTTCGTTAATTAGATTTGAAATGTTATCAATTATGCCTTATAACTCCTATTGGATTTGCCTTTATGCTAACATTTCATCTGCACCATTGATCTGGGAGATTTGCATCCAATGACTGTGGTTCATTTCAGGCAGCCCATCCCTATGGGAGTTAACTGCCCAAAAAGAGTGGTTTTCTCTCTCCAGGGCTTGGACACGTGGCAGCCAATGTATGGGCTCGGGCGGAGCCCGACTGAAACCTCTTACCACCCACGTCCCATTCAGAATCCCACTTGTTTTGTGATTTCATTTTTTATTTAAAAATACATTAAACACGAAAATCCCACTTATATTAGACTTGAAATAATGTACAATAGCATTCATTAAACCATTTTGGGTCTTGTTTCATCGCATCGACACTTTATCTCTTGTATTTCGTTTATTTAATAAAAAACACAAATACAAAGAAAAACCCTGCTTTTCGGATCTCAAATCATATCAAACATCATTTATAATGTTATCGGGTCTGGCTATCATGAGTTATGTTTATATGGGCCCCGCTTGATTGTAATATTGTGATGCAACTTGTCGCAATCGCATGAACCTCAGACCGTTGTAAGCGCTTCTGCTATATTCTACCGATGCTATATGGCGGGTTAACGTGGGTCGTCAATCTGTGTGCTTTATCGACGGTCCCTGTTAACCCCACTAATCGCTATTGCAAAACTTATGTGACCGCCTCCTTATAGGCATCACCGATTGCGATCGGCCGATCGGATCTGGACTGTTGATCGACCAGATCCTATAGTTCTCATGCAAAGTAGCGTTAAACCGTCGATATTGTATTTTTCCACTATTTCTTCATGTTTTTGCCTCTCGATAGTGTAACCCAACTTTTTAAGAGGTTCTTATTTTGCGATTGTTTTGATTTCTGAAGACTTCAAGGGTTTCTTGGATCTCTTTTGGGTCATGCCTTCCTAGTGAAAAAGCTTTTGGACCACCAAAAGTTGGTTTTTAAGAATCAATCAAGTGAGCTTACAAGTTCCTCACTTGTCCAATCTCTATCCATCTTGCACTACTTTCTTTTGAACCTTTGAGTCTGATTCTTAGGTACTCAACATCCCCTCTGTGTGTAGTTCTCACCTTCCTATCTAGAATTGTATTTTCCTGCAACTCATTGAGATATTTAGGCAATAGATCATCAATAAAAGGTAACTGACTTTGCTCTTAAGGATCTTCAATCAATGAAGGTTCAAATAGTCTCAAGTTCTCTTCATTAACTACTGAATAGATGTGCATGTAAGCTGGTAAATCAATGCAAAAAGCATTCTCACCAATTTTCTCAAGTATCTTGAAAGGCCCATACCTTATTGGCTTCAACTTCTTACCTTCACCTTGCATTCTATTTTTGCTGATGTACAGACAAACTTGATCACCAACTTGGAACCTATGCTCAATCCGATGCTTATCATGCCTTACCTTGTACTTGGCTTGGCTCTTTTCCAGCTATTCCTGCATTTCTTGGTGAATTTCTTGGATCTGTTTAATGAACTTAGTTTCTTTGTCCACATCACTGTGTCCATCAACTATTATGTCTTTACTAAAGACAAAATCCAAGGGAGACCTTGGTGTAAAACCAAGACAAGTCTCAAAAATAGATATTTGTGTAGAAGAATGCTTGGAACAGTTGTAAGCATGTTGCACGTAACATAAATGTTCATCCCAAAGCTTGGGATGCTTGCTACAATAACCCCTGAGAAACTAGATCATTGTCATCTTGACTACCTTTGTTTCACCATCTGTTTGTGGATGAAAGGCTTTGCTCTTCTTCAGTCTAGTGTCCATCAACTCCCACAGACTTGACCAAAACTTTCCAACAAATCGGGAATCTCGATCAGATACTATGGAAGTGGGTAACCCAAAATGCACCTGGACATGATGAAAGAACAACTTCGTTGTTTGTTCAGTTGTAATATGTTTGTTACAAGGTATTAAAATACACATTTTGCTAAACCTATCCACAATAACATATAAATAGTCACGACCTTTTCTAGATTTTGGCATTTCCCCAATAAAGTCCATGGAAACACTTTCCCAAGGATGAGAAGGAACTGGAAGTGGAGTGTACAAACCTAGTTTTCTATTGTTGGGCTTTTTTTAACACACATGGTACACCCTTTAATATATCTACAAATTGTTTCATGCATTTTTGGCCAATAACAGAACCTTTGCAGTTGTGCAACTATTTTACTTACACCAAAATGACCTGATATTAGAGAAGTATGTGCTTCCCAAATTATGTTAAATTTTTCAGTTTGAATAATGCATAACTTTCCCAAATGATACAAGAGTTGGTCGTTAACATGAAAATCCAATTCTTCTACTTGTTTTCCACGACTTAAAGTTGCATATACATATTTAAAATCTACATCTTGAGCATATTGTTCAATGTAGCTTTCATGAAATACCAAATTATGCTTAAGTATAGTAGATGCATTTGTGATTGGTCTGGAAAACATATCTACAACTTTATTGTGTATTCCCTTCTTATATCTAATGACTAGATGAAACTGTTGTAGAAAACCCATCCACTATAGTGTCTTGATTGCTACAATTTAGTTTGTGAGTGCAAATATTGAAGTGGTTGATGATCTATATGTATAATTGTTTCCTTGCCCAATAAGTAATGTTTCCACTTATCACACTCTACACTAATGCATACAATTCTTTATCATATGTGGGATAATTAACTAGTGCAGAATTAAATGTCTCAGAATGATAACATATGGGTTTACCGTGTTGGATCAACACTGCTCCCATGGCATAGTCACTGGCATCTGTTTCAATCTCAAATGGTCTTTGAAGATTTGGCAATGCTAGTACTGGTGTTGTACTAATCTTTTCTTCCAAGGTGTCGAAGGCTTTCTGTTGTTTGACTCCCCACTCAAACACCTTGTTCAATCCTCTCAAACCATGTAAGGGAGCTACAATCAAGGAAAAGTTAGCAATAAACTTTCTCCAATATTATGCTGCTCCTAGGAAGCTCCTAACTTGTATAGTAGATATGGGTTTAGGCCAGTTCACAATGACTTCAACCTTAGAGGGATCTATCTTCAATTCACCACCCCTACAATATGACCCAAATAATTCAAAGATGTGTTTCCAAATTCACATTTTAATAATTTAACATGGTGATTTTCTTTTTTCAAAACATTTAGAGTCTTCTTTACATGTTTTAAATGTTCTTCCCATGTTTTACTAAAAACAAGAATTTCATCTAAATATACAATTACAAAATCATTAATAAAAGGTCGGAGTACATCATTCATAACTCTCATGAAAGTGGTAGGAGCATTAGTTAAGCCAAAAGGAATAACTAGCCATTCATACAACCCTTGCTTTTTTTTGAAAGAAGTCTTCCACGCATCTTGTCCTGCAACTTTGACCTGATGGTAGCCACTGCGCAAGTCCAACTTGGAAAAGTAAACAGCTTCTTTCAACTAATCTAATAGATCATCTATGCAAGGAAGAGGATAATGATTCTTGATCGTTATTTTATTCAGTGCTTTGTAATCAATGCATATCCTCCACGAACCATCTTTCTTTCTCACCAACACTATTGGAGATCCACATGGTGATGTGCTTGGTTTTATGAACCCTTTCTCGAGAAGCTCCTATACCTACTTCTTGATCTCTTTATTCTCTAAAGCAGATAACATGTACATTCCGATGTTAGGCAATGGAGCATCTTGCTACAAATGAATATCATGTACACTTTCCCTTTTGGGTGGTAGACCTTTAGGTTCTTGAAATAAGATATCATATTCTGAAACAACTTTTTCTAAATTAGCTTTCTATTTAGCATCACAACCTTCAAATGCATTGGTTTTATCAGGGTTTTTTCCTTTACAACCATTAGTAAAAATTGTTTGCATGAATTTACAATTCTTTTCATATACCTTCAGTTTATGAGACTGTTGTAGGTTTTAACCCTATACAGAAATTACCTGCATATGAATTCTAAAATAAAGAAAATAAACAATGTGAGAGCATAAAACATAAAACACGTATGCACAGAGATTTTCCCCTGGATCCCAAAACTGAGACTACCAGCTTGATTTTTCATTATGTTCCTTTCAATGTTACAATACATATTTATACATGTCAAAGCATCCAATACCATGGACCGAAAACCATCGCATCCAAAAACATCGACAGAAAACATAGGTAGGTTCACCCAACCTAATATAGGGTCCAAATTGTTTTTTTCCAGGGGCGCTGCCCCAGACCCCATAGAGGGGGGCGGCAAACCCCCCAGATAGGGGGGGCTGCCGCTCCCCCTGTGACCCCCCCTTTGCACATCGGCGCAATGAATGGGGGGCTCCGCCCCCCCTCTAACCCCCCAGTTCACTACGTAGGTTAGTTGTGGAAAGAATATAACACAACCCAACAAGTGTAGTTATTTTTGAGTTGATGAACTCTTACAATATATTCTATTCCATCTTTTGTGAGTTGATACTTATTTTCAGTTCTATAGAAAATTTCTTTTCTATCATACAAGCAAGGACTTCCTAAAACAATACCATATCACATATATCGAAGGGAACCATATCTAACTCAACCTCATCTACAAACATTGACCCAAAAGAAAAACTAAGTTTACATTCTCTATTCACTTGTTGCTTTGCTTTATCACATACCGAACCTAATGGATATGGCTTCTTGTGAGGTGTGGTTAGTAGTCCCAACTTCTTTACAATTGCTTCAGAAATCAAGTTTACTTGTGAAGCACTATCAAATAAAGTATCAATCTTTTAATACTTGGAAATAACTCTAATATGAAAAAGCTCATCCCTTTTCCTCTCATTTTCTTCATTATCAATAGATTGTGCAGAATTACTAGTAGATGATTCATAATTTTTACCTTTTATACTTGTAGTTGTGATTGTTGTTTCATCACCTGAGTCTGACCCAAAATCTTTCTGAATAGCAGCAACCATCTTCTTCTTCTTTCCATTGAATTTCTTGGGTTTCAGCTCCAGATGTAAAGACGAGAAGTGTTCATCATCATGTCCATTCTTCTTGTAGTGAGTTCATGAAGGTTTGTCTTTTTGTACAGTGTTTTCCTTCCTCTCTTTCCATTTCTACTTCCTCTTGTCCTTGTTCTTTCTTGCAATGGGTTTTGATGATCGGTTCACATTCTTGCCTCTAGCCTCCAGATGTGTAGCCTAAACTGATACCTCATCTATGCTACTAGGGTTAAAGATGAGAATGGTGTGCCTCAAATAGCTATGCAGACCACCTATATACTTCAGCAATGTTTCAGGTGAGTTTAGAGAAATGCCTAGAATTAAAGCTCTTTTTCTAAATTCCTGGGTATAGCTTTGTACACTTTTCCCCTTTAATTAGCGAAGAGTTTGCCAACTCATCATTGCTTGCTACATATAAGCCAGTGGATAGAATTGTTTTTTAATGGCAAAAACAAATTCATTGTAGGTAGAAATAATTTTACCATGCTTCTTCAAATCATCTTGTGGTCTGCCTTCCCACCACACTAGGTTAGTTCCTCCAAGGCGAAGGCTAGCCAGCTGAATCTTTCTCCTCTCTAAATATTTCTGCACCCTACAATATACATCAATCTATCTAATCTAGTTATCTAGCTTTTCTGCATTTAATTCTCCATCATATATTGGCAAATCAAACTTTACATCTAATTTAATCAAAGGTATAGAAGGAGGTTTTGATGGAGAGGGTTCTTTTCCTTTTCCTTTGCCTTCAAAATGACCATCTAGAAGAGGTTCCTTTGTTCCTTTGTCTTGATTGGAGGTTGAAGTATCTTCACCTTGGCCTTTCTTAAATTCTCGATACATCTCTTATACCATGGCTGTCATGGTCATGAAACTGTCCATGAACTGAGAGTCTGATTCCAAGGGAATTTCTTCTGCCATTTTCCTCCTAGGATAGAATCTTTCTATTTATGGGTTATTCTCAACCAATTATCCTTCTCCTAATTTGACCTTTGACCTAGTTAGCATTAAACAATCCAGCACAAGCTTGTCCAACGTTAGCAAACCTAAAGCTCTAATACCACTTGATCTAATAATGATGTTTTACAATTATTAAGGTATTACATACTCTTGTGCATGGATATGCCTATGTTACTTTATGCAATGGATCGATAATATTGTGAAATACATAGACAATGAACTAGTTAAAGAAACATAATAGACAACACACATAAACACAACAAGTTTAATATGGAGTTCACCCAAAATTCCTAGGCTACGTCTCCTAGTCCAACTTTCAGTGGTGATCTCTTTATTATGTCTTCAGAAGCAAAGTTTTACAAAAGTATGAGCTGAATTTGAGTCTCAACACACAACAGATACAACAACAAGAGTTTTTCTTAAAGCCCTCAAGCCTCTCTGAGTACACAGACTCTTGTAGGAATATACAAGGTAAGTTCCTCAGACAGAACACCAAAAGGACACCGCTCACAAACATAGCACAGATCAAAACACCAGTATTTTGACGTTGTTAAAACCCTTAGAGAGGGAAACAGTCCACGGCCTGTGCCAACGTGGCTACTACAGACAATTTATTAATAAAAGAATGAAAATTTACATAAGATTCTATCATGCACGGTGAACCTACAAATGACCCTCCATGCGCTTTAAATAGAATCATGGACCAATCGGGTGTCAAGCCACGGATCAAGTGTCGGTAATACCGAGGAGAGAATGAACCATCAGATCACTACATATCGTGACCGTCGGATTGTAAGTTACAAAATGTACAACGGTAAAGAAACACACTTTACCTAACTCTATACCTAACTCTATACTAGACCAAGTTGAACTTAACTATTCCTATGTGTCGGAATATCCTAACATCCCCCCTTAAGAACAACTTGGGATAGGATTGAAGGATTTACAAATATGACACAATAGGAGAAGGAAGGAGGCAGTAGAGCCTATCCCCCCTTAGTGACAACTTCCTGAACTCCAAGCATATATCGACGTTTAGTGAACTTCGCCTCTGTGAGAGCCTTTGTGAAGATGTCTGCAACCTGATCATCTGTTGAACAATATTGCACTTCAAGAACATGGTCATGAATGATTTTTCTGATGAAGTGCATGTGTAGTTCAATGTGTTTGCTGCGCTGATGCTGGACTGTATCTTTGCATAGCTGAATGGCACTTTGATTATCACACCAAAGTCTGGTTGGATGTTGCTGCTCAAAGCCAAATTCTGATAGGATCTGACAAAGCCACAAGCCTTCCTTACTAGCTTCCACGGTACCATGATACTTTGCTTCTACTGATGAAAGAGAAATGACAGCCTGTTTCTTACAAGCCCATGTAATAGGTCCTGAACCAAGAGTGAAGACATAACCGACAGTAGACTTCCGATCATCAGAGTCACCAGCCCAATCAGAATCAGTGAAACCAACTAATAGAGGAGCTGCTTTGGCATTGTAATGAATCCCAAACTGTACTGTACCTCGAACATAACGAAGGATTCTTTTAGCTGCTTTTCAATGACTTTCACGGGGGTTTTGCATAAAACGAGCAACAAGGGCAACAGCAAAGGAAAGGTTAGGACGAGTGTGGGTTAAATACAAGAGTTTTCCTACAAGTTGATGGTATAAGGTAGCATCAACTTCAGGAGAAGTACAAGAGACTGAAAGTTTGACTCCAGACTGAAAGGGAGAAGGGGCTGGCTTACATTCTTCCATGTGAAAATGACAAAGAATATCACAAGCTTACTTGGACTGGGAAAGGGAAATACCCTCCTTGGATTGCAAGACTTGAATACCGAGAAAATAGTGTAAGTGTCCTAAGTATATCATTTCAAATTTCTTTTTAAGGCTAGACTACACATGGTTTATAAGGTTGGGATCACTACCAGTAAGAATAAGATCATCAACATAAAGAACAAGGATGATAAGAGAGTTGCCCACTTTCTTGGTGTAGACAGTCTTGTCAGAATAACACCTAGAAAAGCCAGATTCTAAAAGAAGGCTATCCATTTTGGCATACCAAGTCCGAGGACCTTGCTTGAGACCATAAAGAGATTTCTTAAGTCGACATACAAGGCTAGAGTCTGTTTGGATGAAGCCAATGGGTTGTTCCATATAGATTTCTTCATGCAAATCCCCATGCAAGAAGGCAGATTTAACATCCATCTGATGGACTTCCCATTTTAAAGAGGTAGCAAGGGAAAGAACAAGGTGGATAGAGTTCATTTTGGAAACAGGGGAGAAGGTTTCAGTGTAGTCAATGCCTTCAACCTGTGAAAAGCCCTTAGCAACAAGACGAGCTTTATGTTTATCACCTTTCCCATCTGGTCCATACTTGGTTTTGTAAACCCATTTACATCTAACAAGTTTGCGTCCCTTTGGTAGAGGAACAAGATCCCATGTATCATTTGCCAACAATGAATGATATTCCTCATTCATAGCTGCTTCCCAATGTGGATGGCCTGAAGCTTCTGCAAAAGTGTCAGGATCATGATTTACTGGAGCTTGAGCCTGTAAAGAAGAGGCTCTTTCAAACTGAGAACGTGTACGTCGCTGATCTGTAGGATCACCGGCAAGATCACCTGCTGCATCTCGAGTAGCTTGGACCCATTTTGGAGGTGAATGAGCTAAAGGAGCTGAAGGATGATCCTGAGAAGGTGGGGGAGGATTGTCATCCTCACTTTCATCATCTGAAGAAGAAATATGTTCAAAGGTAGAAGAGATATAGAGAGGTGGCACATGCACCGAACTAGGCTCGTAGGCCAATTTATTTTCATCAAACTTTACATCTCTTCTAATTATAACATTTTTGGACTTAAATGGAATAAGTCTATATGCTTTGATATCTTCACAATATCCAACAAAGATACATTTTTCACTCTTTGGTTCTAAAGCTTTATGTTTTTCATTTGGAATATGGGCCCATGCTTCACTTCCAAAAACACGAAAGTGACTCACATCTGGTTAAATAGAGCTCCATGCTTCTTCTGGAGTGATGTTCTTTAAAGCTTTAGTAGGAGTGCGATTTAGTATGTAATTTGCACAGTTAATTGCTTCTGGCCAATAGTTAAGACTAAGTTCTTTAGATTGAAGCATACAATTAGCCATTTCCTTTAAGGTGCGATTCTTCCTTTCAGCTACACCATTTTGTTGTGGAGTATATGGAACAGTATGTTGCATTTGGATTCCATGCTCAGTGCAAAAGTTGATGAAGTCGTTTTTAACATATTCTCCGCCATTATTTGATCTTAGCTTAAGAATTTGATGTCCAGATTGTTTTTCAACAAAGGCCTTAAAGGCCAAGAATTTGTTAAATACTTCACTCTTGAGTTTTAAGAAATATACCCAAGTGCGTCTGGAGAAATCATCAATGAAAGTTAAGAAATATTTGTAGCCAGAGAAGGAAACAACTGAAAGTGGACCACATAAATCACTATGCACAACCTGTAGAGGGGCCAAGGCGTGCCAAGAGGCACGTTTTTCAAAACTGTCTCGATGATGTTTTCCGAGTACACATCCGGAACAAACACCATCTCTGCAAGATACCATGGGAAGACCTATCACCATATTTTCTTTACATAGGTTCTGAAGAGAGAAATAGTTTAAGTGACCAAATCGCTCATGCCAAAGTTTTCTCACTTCATCATTATGAGCAACAAATACTGAGGGAAGATTTGATGACCCAAAGTTGTGAAACTTATACAACCTTTTGGAATCATCAGCAATGCCAGTGGCTAAATCTGTCTAGGATCCTTTAGGTCCTTAATTACAACATCGTGAGGTGAAAATTCAACGATTTTACCTTCACCTGAATGAGTTATCTGATAAACAGATAAAAGGTTGGAGGATAAGGTTGGAACACATAATACATCATTAAATTGACCATTGTCTATGTAGGAATGTAGGAATTTACAGGGTAAGTTCCTCAGACAGAACACCAAAAGGACACCACTCACAAACAGATCACAGATCAACACACCAGTATTTTGACATGGTTAAAACCCTCAGAGAGGGAAACAGACCACGGCCTGCACCAACGTGGCTACTACAGGCAATTTATTAATAAAAGAATGAAAATTTACAAAAGCTTCTCTCATGCATGGTGAACCTACAAATGACCCTCCATGCGCTTTAAATAGAATTCATGGACCAATCGGGTGTCAAGCCACGGATCAAGTGTCGGTAATACCGAGGAGAGAATGAACCTTCGAATCACTACATATCGTGACCGTCGGATTGTAAGTTACAAAATGTACAACGGTAAAGAAACACACTTTACCTAACTCTATACCTAACTCTATACTAGACCAAGTTGAACTTAACTATTTCCTATGTGTCGGAATATCCTAACATCCCCCCTTATGAACAACTTGGGATAGGATTGAAGG
>APFE030789701.1:7636-86267 GCA_000404065.3 Pinus taeda
TTAATCTTGGCCGTTGATGGACCAACGAGAAAAGTATAAGAAGAGGCTTGAGGGTCAGTTGGAGAACACACTGAGGGAGGCCAGTCAGTTCAATTTCTGGAGAGGGCTTAGTTGAGAAATTTGAACTAGTGGTCTGGAGAGAAGCAAGTATGGAGAAGAGAGTCAGGATCAACAACAGAAGACCAGCGCACAGGCAAGAGAGGTAGATGCAGGGCCTTTCAGGCAGACACTGAGGCAGTAGGAGACTGCGCAGTCACTAGAGGGTCTTTGTGGGTGATGCGGAGAGGTCCAGGGCTGACACAAACAAGCAAGGGCTAACACAGAGTGTCTGGGAGCTACGCTGAGGTTAGCCATGCTGACGCTAGGATTGGGAGAAGTGCTGAAGAATTTTTCTCTCTGTTGGGTGCTTAGGTTGGCACCCGGTTGTACTGAAGAATTGCTGAATAATAAAATCCTCCCTTGCTGCATCGGTTTTCCCACATTGGGTTTTTCTGAGGACTGTTGTCCAAAATATCTGTTGATATGTTGATTCTTATGTATGTGTTTGTTTCTGTATTATGGTGTGATATCTGGAGCATAGTTTATTTTAATGTTTATTGGAGGAATTTCATAAATAACTTATTGAAAATAAGTAGGAAAAGTAAATCAGATGTTGCAGTGATAGAATTTTCACATACTTCCGTGTGGTTATCTTTGTTGGGTAAGCTAGTTTGGCACCCTAGTTGTACTCAAGAAAGTTGATTAATAAAACCCTCCTCTTCTGCACCGGTTTTCCCACATTGGGTTTTTCCGGGGACAATTGTCCAAAAATAACTGTGTTGATGTGTTTGATTCTTGTGTTTGTATTTGTTTCGGTATAATGGTGTGATATCTGCAGTAGAATTTATTTTAATATTTACTTAAGGGATTTCGTAAATAACTTATTGGTAAAATAAGTAGGTAAAATAAATCAGTTGCTATAGTAATAGAATTTTTGTTTAGAAATTTTCACATAGTATCAAAGGAAAGAATCAGAGACAAGAAGAGAAAATCAATTATGGGTCAAGGTCGTGATGCAGAGGTATCCATGTCAGGTGACTCGTGCAAATTTTCAGAGAATTACACAAGAGATAAGATTTTGATTTCTCTATGTTGGCTTCCAGGTTGGAAGAAAAAGTTGTTTGTGTAGCAAGCTCTGCATCATCAGGGGTATGGTATATAGACAGTGGAGCCTGCTGGCGTATGACAGGAATCTGGGAATGTTTATCAGATTATCAGGAGGAAAGAATGAATTTTCAGATCACCATGGGGAATAAGGCAAAGTGTACTCCAGTAGGGAAGGGTATCATAGTTTTTCAAATAGAAACAGGAGAGCGGTTCCGAGCTACCAATGTGCTACATGTGCTAGGACTGGGGATTAACTTGCTTTCCGTATCGCAACTTCAAAGCAAGGGCTATGATGTTTTCTTCATTAAGGAGAAAGTATATGTTAAACACCTAAGTTGGAAAAAGAAAGTACATATCAGAATCAGAAGTAACAGGTTGTACAGGTTGCAGCTAGAATCACCAATGGCACTGATAGGCAATAATGGAGACAAGGATTTGAATGAACTATGGCACAGAAGGATGGTACATTCGCACCATAAGGCTCTGAGAAAGTTGTAATAGGAGTTCCAGATCTTAGTACAGAACGAGATGATGTATGCAGAGGATGTGCTCTGGGAAAGTATGCCAAAGTAGCGTTTCCTAGAAGTAAAAACAGGGTCAAGAGTGTACTAGGATTGATACACTCAGATATTTGTGGATTGATGTCCACAAAGGCTCTTAGTGGTGCCAAATACTTCGTCACCTTCATTGATGACCATTCCAGGAAAACTTGGATTTATTTTCTGAAAACCAAGGACAAGGTTTTCTATTGATTCAAAGAATTCAAGGCTCTAGTGGAGAATGTGACTGGAAAGAAAATAAAAGTATTGCGCTCAGAAAATGGTGGAGAATATGTCGAAAAGGACTTCACCGACATTTACTCTAGGGAGATAATTAGAAGAGAGTGGACAACTCCTTACAATCCGAAGCAGAAAGGAAGAACGGAACTATCATGGAAGCAGCTAGGGCTATGATGTATGATCAAGATATGCCAAAATTCCTATGGGCAGAAGCATGCAGCACGATAGTCTATGTCCAGAATAGAACTCCTCATAGGGCATTGGGCAAGATTACTTCAGAGAAAGTCTTCACCGGGAGGACACCTAAAGTTAGTCATTTCAGGATACTTTGGAGTTTAGCATATTGTCGTATACCCGAGGAGAAGAGGATGAAGTTAGATCAAACAGTAGAGAAAGGATATCTATTGGGATATAGCAAGAATGCTAAGGCATATAGAATCTATCTTCCAGGGAGTAGGAAGGTAGTAGTTCGATGAGATGTGAAGTTCATGGAAGATAGGGCCTTCAGAAAATCTCGAGAAATGCCTTCTGAGGAGTAGTCAAAAGATGAGCCGTTGGTCAAACCACTTCAACCAGCGGAAGCTAGTACTAAGAATTCTCCTTCAAAACAGGAGGAATCACAGGAAGAGGAAGAGCTAATAGATGCACCTACTACCAGGGGAAGAATGAGCTAGGAACTCTAATAGATTTTGTGGGATGCAGAAGATTTCATTGCTGCAAATGGTCACTGACCAGTGGCAGGTTCGAGATGGATCTACAAGATTAACTACCCTGTAGACGGTAGTGTGGAAAAATACAAAGCCAGGTTTGTAGCTAAGGGGTATGCTCAGAAGGAAGGAATAGACTACGAAGAGACCTTCGCCCCAGTAGCCAGGTGTACATCTATTAGAATCGTGATATCTCTTGTAGCAGAGATGGGATGGGAGATTCATCAGATGGATGTCAAAACGACATTCTTGAACGGGGTGATAGAAGAGAAAGTATACATTGAACAACCAAAAGGCTTTGAGACACATGAGAAGAAGTCTCATGTATGCAGATTGAAGTAAGCCTTGTATGGGCTCAAACAGGCACCTAGAGCATGGAATGGTCAAATTGATGGCTACTTGCAGAAGATGGGGTTTGTCAAGAGTGATGCAAATCCCAATCTCTACTATCTGGTTGTAGAGAATGAGCCTTTAGTCCTAGTATTATATGTGGATGATCTGTTCCTGACAGGATCACCCAGGCTCATCGAGGACTGCAAGAAGAATCTAGCCACAGAGTTTGACATGAAGGATTTGGGACAGATGCATTATTTCTCGGGGTTGGAAGTTTGGCAGTAGAAAGGTAAAATCTTCCTTTGACAAGGAAGATATGATATAGAGATCCTGAAGAGATTTAGGATGCAGGACTGTAGGCTGATGGCTACTCCAATGATCACCAACTGGAAGAAAATTAATGCATCGGAAGACAAAGATGTTGATCCCACCTTATACAGGCATCTCTTAGGGTCCCTGGTCTATCTGGTCAATACCAGACCAGACATTTGTTACGCTGTCAACACCCTCAGTTAGTTCATGGTGGAACCGAAGAGGGCTCATTGGGTAGCAGCCAAACATGTTCTCAGATATTTGCAGGGAATAGTCGAGTATGGACTCTTGTACACCAGAAGTAATGATATCAGATAGATTGGGTTTACTGATGCAAATTGGGTTGGAAATTTTGTGGATCGGAAAAGTACCTCTGGGTACTGTCTCAACATTGGATCAGGGATGACCTCTTGGTGTAGTAGGAAACAAAAATCCGTAGCTCTTAGCTCAGCTGAAGCAGAATACTTGGCCACTAGCACAGCTTCGTGTGAAGCCATATGGCTTAGAAAATTGCTTGTAAACCTATTCTGAAGAAGCATGGCAACGACCAGAATCATATGTGGCTATCAGAGTTGCATCAAGTTATCTGAGAATCCAGTATTTCATGATTGGTCAAAGCACATTGATATTCGGTGTCACTTTGTCAGAGACTGTGTCCAACGAGGAGCTGTATAGTTGAACTACACTCCTACAAGAGAACAGGTGGCAGACTTCCTTACCAAGGTCCTTGGAAGAACAAAGTTCAGTTATTTCAAGGAGAAGATGGGGATGATAAAGAATCCATTTCAGTAGCAGAAATGGATCAGGTGTTGAAATGCAGCAATTAGCAGTTCTATGGGCAACATGATGCAACATTTGAGAGAGAGTTGCAGTTCAGATACAGTGTTGGGAGGAAGGACCAACAACAACACAGATGGAGAGGGAGCTACAACAAAAATGTAGCAATGGCAGTAATAGAGCCATAGGCAGCAATACAGGAAGCAGTAGTGGAGAGGACGTTGGGCAGTAGGCCAAGCATCAACACAGGTATCGGTGTTGGATGATTAGAGTGATGTTCAGTGGTGGAGCAATACTAGAGCACATTCCTCGCTAAGAGGGAGTGTTGATTTTGGGTAGCATTGTATGTGATCTAGCCATGAAAATTGGTGGAGAGGCTAAAGAACATGAGATCTCCAAGACCCAGAAATCATTTTGGAAAATCCCATCCAGATGAGGAGTTATTAAAATAATTAATATTTTTAATGAGTTCCTAAGTCTAACTTAGGAAAATAAAAATATTAATGAGTATTAATAAAGATAAGGATGAGAAGCTTCTAAGAGATGAGGATCAAGTCTATTTTAATCTTAGCCATTGATTAGGGACTTAATATTAGTCGTTGATTCATCAACAGGACATGTATAAGAGGAGGCTTGAGGGTCAGTTGGAGATGCACCAAGAGGGAGACTAGTCAGTTTGATTTTTGGAGCAAGGTTTGCTGAGAAATTCAAACTAGTGGTTTGGCTTGCAGTGGGAGGCAACAAGTACATAGCAGAGACGCAGGTATAGTGCCTGAGGACCAGCGTAGGCATCAGAGAGGAAGACATAGAGCCAGTTAGAAAGACGCAGAGGGAACTGGATTGCGCAGTGACTAGAGGGCCTGCATGGGTGACGCAGAGAGGCCAAGTGCTGACGTAGTGAGGCAGAGTGCTGATGTAGAGGGTCTGGGAATTTCATAGAGGCTAGCTGGACTAACACTGAGCCTAAGGGAAGCGCCAAAGGATTTTTGTGGTATTATTGCTGTGTGGTTATCTTTGTTGGGTAAGCTAGTTTGGCACCCTAGTTGTACTCAAGAAAGTTGATTAATAAAACCCTCCTCTTCTGCACCAATTTTCCTGCATTAGGTTTTTCAGGGGACAATTTTCCAAAAATAAGTGTGTTTATGTGTTTGATTCTTGTTCTGTATTTGTTTTTGTATAATGGTGTGATATCTGCAGTAGAATTTATTTTAATATTTACTGAAGGGATTTTGTAAATAACTTATTGGTAAAATAAGTAGGTAAAATAAATCAGTTGCTGCGGTAATAGAATTTTTGTTTGGAAATTTTCACAGGTAACTCATGTACCATGATTGCTCCCTTCCACATATATAGACCCATGTGTGGGCTTCTCTCATTATAGCTACCCTTGTACCATGGCATGTGGCTTGGATCCTTCCCTATTACCCCACTCCATTCCATCATTATTTCACATGACACATGCCATTCGACAGATGTACCATGGACCTGCCATTCCCTTAAAGGTTGAAACCACCTAATAGAGTCCTTGATTAACCTCCCTCTTGAGCTTGGGGACACCTGTACATTATAAAGCCCATTATGGAAGGGCATGCCATTGTGAAGTACCCACTTGGTTCCATGATTTGTAAGCTCATTTGCTCAACTGCACTAATGAATTGTTGTATTGGAAGGCATGGGTATGCATTGGATCTTATATAGGATTGCAGGTGGGTCTTCATATTGGGGTTTTCTCTCCCTATATAGGATCGAATCCCTCTAGGAGGTCTTAATGGCATTTGTAGGGTGAGTGTTGAGATCCATTGGCCTCCACTATAGCTAAGAGCAAATAGCCACCTCGTGGGATCCTCAACACCACTTATTGATTGCTCGTGTTCCACTTGTTCAATGATGATGATGCACCTGGACCACCTTGCCCAACCACCTACATGCTTACACCACACACATGGTAGTTGATCCAAGGCCCAGATAGAGTTTTGTCTCACCTAGGGAGACAAGGGAGGTCTTGCATCATTGTTCCAACCCCTACAGATGGAGCACAAACTTGTTTGATTCATTTGGAAACCCATGAGAATGTTCTTTGTGCCCTCAAAACCACTTGGGCGCACCATAGATCATTTGCTTGGAAATCAAGGGGCTACCCCCCTCATCACTATTATTGGAGCCCTCCTTTTCATTATGGCACATGAGGGACTTAATTTGGCCTTCCAAAGACCCTTCTAGCTATTTTTCTATCATTTCGGCTCTCTTGAAAGGCTAATTATTCATGTTATGGAGCTATTTGGTGGGCTTGTCACCAAAAGTATTGTTATTTTGCACATTATTTTATTATAGGGGCATCATTAGGCTAGGAATAGGCCATTCGAACCCCTTAGAGGATTGTATAAATATAAGAGGTATTCTCTCTCATTCATCATCTCTTGGATTTGAGATATATATTTCTAAAGTTTCGGACCTGCAATTTGTGGAATGATTTCGATGATTAAATGCATTTTGATGTGGAATATTTTCGCTATCTCTCTTGGAGCTTCTATTTGGCAAGTTTATGGATGGATGTACTCTTTTTGTCATGTAAGTGCTCTTTTCATGCGAATTTCATAATGTTTCATGTCTAATGTATGGAAAGGTATGTCATGATTTTACTTGTGCTCTAAAAATTAATGTGAATTTATGGAACACTTGTAATCTTGGCTCATTGCATATGTTATTCATCTTGGCAACAAAACGAATTTTCCTCGGGGTAGGTTGTGCACATTTTACCTTGAAACTCCATTGAATATTGCATATAAAAGTATAAAAGCCTAAAGTTGTTGTCAAGATGCATCCACAGAAAGCGTAGTTGTGTCGTTAGGCATCCTTGAAGAGAGAAGTTCCTAAATCTTGATCATTTTCCCTCGAATCTTCCCAATAGCTAGGCACTGGTCCTAGATCCTTGATGATCACATTAACTTAATGAATTATCATTCTTTCACCTCTTATCTTTGTCCTCTAAGGATAAGGAGATTTTCTAGGGCTTGGTTTGAAATTTTAGGGAGGAGGAATTTTAGGATTTCGTCCTGACAAGTTTCTTCATTTATGTCTCCTCTAGGCATTCTCCATTTTTGAACAAATTTCGACTACGGAATTTCAAATAAATTGACACCCTAGCTATCATATCGAGAGGGAACCCTTGAAGCTGCTTTGACTTGTGAATTTCTTGAAGGTTTGCACTTTGTAGTTCACCATTCAAAACCTTTTCTCTTAACTATAGGTGATCACTGGATGATGCTTTACCACGGTATATCTCTCAACCCTTGGTCTCTTGTAGTATTTCTCTCAAGGGGTTTTTCGTGGAAAGTCACCCTAGATTCTCCCAAAGTTCACACTTTAATTGAATATTTCCATTGAATGAGCCATCCTTGCCTCAATTTGAACCCTAGTGTGAACACATCAATCACAAGTGAGGGATTTTGGAAGTTTTGATCTTAGGTATTCATCATTATTGAATATTCCTAAGCCCGAGGTCATCCTTAATAGGCCTTTATTGGGGAGCCTTTAAACTTTTATTTAAGCATTTGAACCATTAATAGAGCCTCTCCTTTGAATGGGCCTTGCAAATCACGTTATACCTTACCATTGATCCTATCATTCAAGTGATTTCCTCCATCTGGGACTCCTCCCATCGGTGAAATTTCGTAAAGAGCAAGGGACGTCGACTGAGGTGACAGTGGGTCCTTGTGCCATTGTTGCCACTTGGTCTAGTAATCTCCCCTTTGGAACCCCTCCTAAGACCTTGCTAGATTGAGCAGTAACAAGGGCCATTGTGACACACCCCTAGGCCTCTTATCTTTAGTGTTTCTCAAGAAATTAATCGCACTCCCATTCATACTTTTGCTCATTAACCCTTTCTCATTTTTACTCCTTTCCTTTCTAATACACTTGGGGAAGGCATCCTTTTATATCCTCTCCCTTTCTTTCCATTTGGTTTCTCCTCTCCTAGGTTATATCACTACTAATGGGTCTCTCTAGGTCGTCCTCTCTAGTAGGGCCCAACCCGGGATGACTTCTCTTTTAATGGGACCAATCACCATGCCTCTCCTTTGCCTAATAGGGAGTTTGGTCTTGGTTTTCACATCCCATAGACTACAACTATGGGTTCACTTCCTCAACCAGTCCTCCAATGCCTCCTTCCACTCGACTCTTACTTTCCCAAGTTCAACACTTGCATCATTACCATTTTCTTGTTTCCTTCACTATTTAAGCTCCAGAGTCGTTGATTCTCATATATTTAATTTGCTATTTCAACTATTTTTTCCACCTCTAACTTCTTAGATTTAGTTTCTAATCTCTAATGTTGTCAACTTTTGCCTCTTTGGTTTAGTTTTTTAATCCTAGCTTCACCACCTCTCACCTCTATTTCCTCCACTAGTTCATCCATAAATTTGTTTCCTCTCCTTCTCCTCTTCTCACCTTCACTCACTTCTCAACCTTCATTGATATTTGATATTTTTAATGCTTCTAGACCTCGTGCCAACAAGATATTTGCCACCACTATCACCTTAGCAGTCTAACTCCAACTATTAGTGGTATATTGAAGCACAAGGGAGGATTCTCTATATATGGATAATCTAGAGGATATTCAACAAGGAGGGTTTAAGGTGATGGAAAGGTCTAATAACTATGATAGGGTACAAGTGGAGTCAAAAGGGTTAATCTAGTCTTTTCTAAAGCACGAGTACTCCATTCCTAGACCACTTAAGCAAAGAGTAGGGTTGCTATAAGTTAGGGT
The DNA here is from genome assembly GCA_000404065.3 of Pinus taeda. Classification (NCBI taxonomy): domain Eukaryota; kingdom Viridiplantae; phylum Streptophyta; class Pinopsida; order Pinales; family Pinaceae; genus Pinus; species Pinus taeda. The sequence continues at coordinate 16,456 of APFE030789701.1, forward strand.
TTTACAAATATTCTATGATAGGGCATGTGGTGTCATATAACAACCACAAGAAATAGTATTAGAATGGTTAGTCAACAAAGGATCAAGACTATTGTTCATATATGCAAGGTTGAGGGTTTTTTATTGATATTTTATGGTTGAAACATGTAGAAAACAACATTATAGTGATGATGTCAGCCCTATCAATAAGGTTTTAACATGGAAGTATTGCTAGATTTTGCTTTTTAATAAATATTTAATGCAATTCTTATGAAGAGGGAATTAACACATCAAATAAAATTACTTTAGAGATATTTAAAAGAGACCTTGACCATAGATATCTTGAAAGTTTTAGCACCATTGCCTAGAATAGTGCCTTGATCGATGTGGACAATGGAGTTACCTAGGGAAAATTCAATGAGGAAAGTCTTGTTGAAGAGGGTGAGAGGTCTTAAGCCTCTTCTTACAAACCATAGAATCTTCCTTAATAAGGAGATTTCAGATTTAGGAGATGAATAACTGGGATTTCTCTTAAAGGATTCGAGGAAAACAATTTCACATGGCATAGAGGATCATAATTTCTAGATAAATATACTAATTTTAACCATGGCACATGAAAAAACCCTAATTTACACAATATAGCATACAAAATATAGAAGATCAGCAATAAACATACAAAATTTCCACAAGAATCTCCTCAATCAATCTCAAGAAGCCAATGTCAAGCAAAAATCCACCTCCAAAAGCAATCTTCCATAGAACTACATTTTGTGCAAGTAGAAAAGAGGAATGTTACCCACCACCTTGTGGGTGATATCCATAGGAGAAATTTTTTCCTAAGATTGTCTTCAATTGATAGCCAACATCCCCTTGTAGCCACCAGATAGCTCGATGTGCCATTTCCTCCGCCACCTGAGCCATCCATATGGTCCCTCGCCCATCTGTTATGATTGTATGTTTGAAGGTGGGCCTTCCAACCCTGAAGGTATGGATTTTAATTGTGTAGTTAGGTATTTTGTTTACTTATCATGGACACTTTTGGGCATAGATTAGTGGGGGGATTCGGTGGAAAGAGTGGGCTTGGTCTATACTCATGTCTCCTTTGTCCAATTGGATGATTATCCTTGTATCCTAGTCTCATGGGATCTCCTTTGATGGCTGCTAGACTTTAGGTGTGGCACTACATGGGAAACCTCGATTTTGGTTGCATGGTCCCATTTCCCATCTCCATATGCGTCACCACCCTCCGCTCATTATAATCCCATTCATCACTTTTCCCATCCAGGTCTACATTTGTCCACTGGGTTGACTCCCCTAACCCTTTTCCACACATTGAGTTGGGCTTTGGACAATGCCTCGAAGGTTGGTGCAGCTAAAAAGAAAGTAAAAAGCTTAATTTCGCCACTCTCAATAGGAAATGTACCATAAAATGCAAAATATGATCGGGACATACAAATTTAGCACATGGAAAAAAGACAAACATGAAATCTACCCCTATCATTATGGCCATCAACCTAGTTCCTAGGGCGTCTCATATTGGCCCCTTACATCATTAAGAAACCCTTGATTGTCCCAACCCCAGGTGGGCGATGAAATACCTCACCTTAAGGGGGTATTCACTGCTATATCTTACATATCATGCTCTCATCCACTAGAGCCCTGAGCAGTTATAAAAGAAAAATAAATGGAAGGAAAAAGGCATATGAGGAAGGGTAGAAAAACAAAGGTCGGGGTAACTCATGTACCACAATTTCTCCCTCCTACATTCATTAACCCAAGTGTGGGCTTCTCGTATTATAGCTACCCTTGTCCATGGCATGTGGCTTGGAGCCTTCCCCTGATGCCCCCCACTCCATTCCATCATTATATCGCATGCCACCTACCATTTGATGGATGTACCATAGACATGTTACCCCCTTTAGAGGCTGAAACCACTTGATAGGGTCCTTGTTTAACCTTCTTTTTGAACTTGGAGACACTTGTACATGCTAAAGCCCACTATGGAAGGGCATACCACTATAAAGTGTCCACTTGAGTCCATGAATTGTAAAGTCTTTTACTTGATTACTCTAATGATTTGTTGTATTGGAAGGTGAGGGTATGCATTGGATCTTATACAAGATTGCAAGTGGGTCTTCATTTGGGGTTTGGTCTCCCTATACGGGGTCCAAGCCCTTTAGAGGGTCGTATTGGCACTTATAGGGTGAGCGTTGAGAGCCATGGGCCTCCACCATAGTAGAGAGTAGATTTCCACTTCATGGATCCCTCAAAACCATTGATTGATTGCTCGTGTTCCACCTTTTTGGATGAGGATGATGCACCTCGACCACCATGCCTAGTCAACTTCACACTTGCACACACACTTGGCAGATGTTCCAAGGCCTAGATGAGGATGTGTCTCATCATGGGAGATATAGGGATGGCTTATGTCATAATTCTACCCCTTACAAATGGTATACATGCATTATCGATCCACTTGGAGACCCATGAGGATGTCATTGTGCCCCCACACCCACTTTATTTGCTTGGATATCAAGGGGCCACCCCCTTGGTCACGATGTTTGGAGCCTTTTCTCTCACCTTGGCACACTTTGGACTCCACTAGGCCTCTTCAAGGGCCCAACAACTCATTGTATTCGCTATTTTTCCCTCTTGAGTGGCTTATCTTTGTATTATGGAGCTATCTTGGTGGGCTTGTCACCAATTCATGTCATTATTGTACATTATTTTATTATTTGGGGATTAATTAGGAAAATCGAACTCTTTAAGTAGGATATTAATTGATGAGAGCTCATTTCAATCTCAATATCACTTGGATTTGGATCATTTGTTTCTTTTGGGAATTTCACTAGCCCTTTTGATGGATAAATTGGAGATTTAATGCATTTCGATGTTTGGAAGAGCTTAACTTTTTGTCTTTGAGCTTTTATTTTCTTGCATCTTGATGATTGGAATAATTTCTCTATACTTGTACTCTTTCATGTTTATCTTGTAATTTTATCATGTGAAACAATCTAAGAAATATTTTCGTTCATGAAGCTGGTGTAGCTTCCCTTATGTTTATGCAAATTTGCTAATTTGTCTTTGTGAGGGATTTTTCATGTGATTGTTGTGAAGTACGTTGAATTATTGTCCTAGGGGTACATGGTTTTTCATGATTCGCCTTGATAAGTCATCATTTTCCAACATAAAGAAGTATAAATTTCCTTTGTAACCTAGTTGCTGCTAAGGCCATACAAAGTTGCTAGGGAACTCCTTGGTTGGAATTAAGCCTATCTAAGCATTGATTTCATTAGACACCATTCTCCCAATTGGCTAGGCACTGGTCTAGACCTAAGGTGATCATAAAAGAATATTCTTCTCAACTCTCTTCCTCTTTTCTAAGCTAGGACCTAGTAGGCCTCCTAGGGCATCATTTAAAAATAACTTCTAGCCATTGAAAATCCTTGAAAATTGGTCAACTACTGTGTTGGGGTCTTCTTGAGAGATCCTCCAAATTTGCGGTCAATTCCATAGTGGGATCTCAAGGTATTTCAAGCCCTAACTTGAATATCATTCTCCTCACTAGGTCCCCTTTGGTTAGTGGCTTCATTAGGATCATTTCACTCAAATTCCAAGAGAAATACAATTCCTTTGATCCTATTCTCCTCCCCAACTTGGTCAATAACATTTATTTGTTGTTTAAATCCAAATCCTTGACCTTGTTTGGGCCCACTTGGGATTCTTTGTGGTACCAGTACCTTATAACTTCAATTTCATAAAGATCACTTAGGAACCCTATTATTCTAGGATTCCTTGGTCTTAGACACCTCTTTTCAAATAATACTCCTCAAACCCTAGGTCTAGGTCTCCTCTTATCCCTTCTGAGAGAGCCATCCATATTGCTTCTATAGCAAGTAAGTCCATTATCTGAGCCAGGCTTTTGAATAGGCTTTAGGAATCACTCTACATCATATCATTGACCCATATATCCTAGTGATTCCTCATACCAGGACTCCTCCAATCAGTGAAAGTCTATAAAGAGCAGGGAGCTTTAGTTGAGGTGACATGGGCTATCGCTCCATTGTTTCCACTTGACCTAGTAGTTGCTCTATAGGATCCCCTCCTAGGACCCTTGCTAATTTGAGCAGTAACAAGGCAAAAGCTAATACACACTTCCAAATGAGAGAGAAGTATGATGATGAATGATGATGAAAGGTGAATAAGGTCCCTCTCTAACCAAGCCTTATTATATTGAAATTAAAAGCAAAAACACTAAAAAAAATTACCTGAGCATTCGACTAGGTCAAAGTTCATAAGCTGAGCTTGAAACAACTCGAGAACATAACAATAAGCCAAAAATAACACACACATGTGGGAGAAAAAGAGTCTCCACCATGACATCATCCTCCAAAATATGCAATAAGGCATCATAGAACTGAGACAAGGGTCGAGTTCTCCTTACTCCAAAAAGGTCATCAATTGCATGCATACATCTCCAAATTGTGTCTCCACCACCATGATGTCGTCTAATAGAATCACTACATCACTCTTTGCAACCATGTGGGAGCGACATGGCACCTCTAAAAGAAAGCATTGACATCCAAGATGGATTTGCTATCCTTCCCAAGTCATCTTAGTGATAACCATCGTCATCTATGTTAGTTTTTGTAGCATCAGATCTGTTCTAACCACGAAATTTTGTGGAGAGGCTAAAACACATGAGATATCCAAAACCCAGAAGTCGTTTATCCAAATTCCACCTAGAAATGACTTAGTTAGATTATTAATCGGTTTTTTAATATTTCCTAAGTCTAAACATAGGGAATATGGTTAATTAATCAATATTAATTAAGTCAAGGCGAGAATCATCTAAAAGATCACAGGGATCGATCCAAAGATAATCCTATCCATCGATTATGTTTTAATATTGGCCATTGTTGCTCCAACAGAGGATTATAAGAGGAGGTCGATGTGGTGATGGAGAATACACTTTAGCAGTTCGATTTCTTGGCAAATGGATTTCCACAGTAGCAATAGTCAGTTGCCGGAGAGAACTAGAGATCGAAGTAGTGTGAGAGGGGCAGAGACAGTGAGGTTGGAAGAAAGTATTCCAGATCCAATGAATGCATTTGCAAAGAGGTAGAAGAACCACAGAGAAGTTGATGCAAGGGAAATGCAATAGCTTCTAGAGGAAAATTCGATTTACTAAGAGGGAGAGATGTCTTCAGTTCCAGAGGCTAGGAAGGAGTCCTAGAGTGCCGGAGGAGCATATTTCCAACCAGCAGAAGGCAAAATGACTTCATCAAAGACCAGTGAGAGGCTTGACGTCTAGGAGACTGTGCAGAGGCTGACGCATAGGGTTAGAGGGCTGAGTTTCTAAAGGCAAGATGTGCCAAGAGTTTGCCTGTGGGGTGAGAAAATTCCTCACTAGAATTTTTCCTATGGGGTGAGGAAAATTCTCACTGCTGCATAATAATAAAACCCTCAACTGCTGCATCGGTTTTCCTGAGTTGGGGTTTTCAGGGACTTTTGTCCAAAAATAATTGTGTTAATTTTATGTGTGTGTGGTAGCATTTCTTAACTTCTGGCATCTTAGTTTCTTCTGCGGTATTTTATTTGTGAAGGTTGCAGTGTGATTTATTTAGTATTTTCCATAGCAAACAACAAATAAATTGTTAATTAAAATTAGCAATTAGGAGAATAATTTCCAGTTACTACAATAGGATTTCTGTTTGGAATTTTCACATGGTATTAGAGCGTGAGAGATCAATCGGGAAACTTAGAAGCAAAGGAAATAATTTCTCTGCTCAAATAGAGAAGCAGGCCAAAATTTTTGAGGTAGCGCAGTGCTCAGACAAGCATGCCGAATTGTAGGGCCAGCAATTCAATTTTTAGTTGCAAGGGTGCAAAAAATTTGATTTTCCTAGGAGAGTGATTCCAACAATCAGAGGGAGAAGATACAACTTAGATTTTCGCTAAGCAGCTTTTTGGTTGGACGCAGAGGGTTTTGTTGCAATTTTTAGAAGTAGAATCCACGTCAAGTGGAAGAGAAAATCATACATAGTAGAGGGAAAATCTTTCTCAGGGAACTTCGAGTCTCAAAAGTTCAATTTTTCTAGGCAACTTGGCAATAGCTGAGTGCATATTTCCTCACTCTAACAGGGAGTGCGTATAGAAAATCCAGGAGCCAAGTAAAGAGAAAGAGGGAGATTTTCGAGGTTTATTTTCTCTAGTTTTGAGTTTCCAAATTTTGTAACTCTACAGGGATGGCCGTACAAGATTGCTAGAGGAGGTCGTGCGAGTTAGCCAGAATGCAGATTTGGGTAGCAGACCGACTTCTAGTTGTCAAAGGAAGATGCTGGAGGAAGTGTGAGTTGTCTAGTACGAGTTGCAAAGAAAGGAATGGTCCTAGCCAAGGACTAGGCTCGATAAGAGATAGTGGAGCACCAGATCCAGGTGTAGGAGTATGAGACTCGAGTGTCCCAGATGGGCAGGGTCCAATGCAATTGCAACAAGGAGACCAATATATCAGTTCCAGATTGTTGCAGTAGGACCACCACCTTTGCTATAGGATCCTACAGTATCATAGTAGCAAATTCAGTGTCAGCAAGTGTTGTCAATCATTTAGATGTTAGTTGCAGATCTAGTTGCAATCAGTACGCAGGAGACAGTTGTAGAGCTAGATGCAGTGACACAAGTAGTGGGAATTTCCTAGTTGCAGTATGTGGATGCAGTTCTAGTTAGGAGATTCCCATCGTAGAACTACGCAGTCCAGTTTCTAGTGTAGGAGGACAATGGAAGTTGCCAAGAGGGAGCAGAGAGATTTCCCATAGGGAAATCGAGACTCAAAGGGTGTGTATCTTTAGAGGGAGCAACCCTATGGAAGCTAACACTTCAGGATCCGGGGAGATCAGACTCATTATTGCAATATTTGCAGCAGTAGTGCAGAAGCATTAGCCCAAAGAGCTACAGATTTGGGCATGGTCCTTGAGGAGTCCACCTCATGGATCATTACCTAGCTATGGGGGCCCATAGTATTTAGTAGTAGGATGGATCAGTGGCAATTAGAGACTTAGTGACAATTGTAGGGACTAGTAGCAGTTAGATGCTAGGGAGCACAGTGCAATTGGCACAGTGCAAAGTCAACAACAACGCAGATTCTTAAGTGACAATGTAGATGGTAGCAAAAATTAGAGAGTTGGGAGACAGATGCATCATACTAATCATAGTTGATTCAGTATTTTGGATTGCAGTTGCAGTAGCAACAAATGAGAGGGAGTTGCAGTGCAGATGCAGTGTTGGCAGCAGTAAAGCAGGGTCAGCAGCAACACAAATGAAATGTATATCAAAGTTGCATAGTGGTTGGTGGGCAGCAGCAGCCAGACATTAGCAGCGTGATTGGAGATGATGCAGAGACAGGGTGTTGTGGCAGGATGTGCAGCACTAGAACACATTCCTCACTAAGAGGGAGTGTTAATTTTTGTAGCATAGGATGCGTTCTAGTCACAAAATTTGGTGGAGAGGCTAAAATACATGAGATATCCAAAACCCAGAAATCGTTTATGGAAATTCTGCCTAGAAATGACTTAATTAATTTATTAACTAGTTTTTAAATATTTCCTAAGTCTAAACTTAGGGAATACGGTTAATTAACCAGTATTAATTAAGTCAAGGTGAGAATCATCTAGAAAATCACACAGATCGATCCAAAGATGATACTAGCCATAGATTATGTTTTAATCTTGGTCGTTGGTTCTCCAACAGAGGATTATAAGGGGAAGTCAATTTGGTGATGGAGAATACACTTGAGTAGTTCGATTTCTAAAGTAGTAGCAATCAGTTGTCGAAGAGAGATAGAGATTGAAGTAGTGTGAGAGGGGAAGAGACAGTGAGGTTGGAGGAAGTATTCCATATCCTATGAGTGCATTTGCAGAGAGGCAGAAAAGCAACAGAGAAGTTGACACAGGGGCAGCGCAACAACTTCTATAGGCAAGTTCAATTTACTAAGAGGGAGAGACGTCTTCAGTTCCAGAAGCCGAGAAGGGGCCCTAGAGTACCGGAGGAGATTCTTTACAACCAACAGAAGGTATAACAACTTCATCAGAGACCAGTCAGAGGCTTGAAGTCCAGTAGATTGTGCAAAACAGCGCAGATGCTGACGCGGAGGGTTAGAGGGCCTAGTTTGTGAAGGAAAGTTGTGTCGAGAGTTTGCCTGTTGGGTGAGGAAAATTCTTGACTAGAGTTTTGCCAGTATTTTTCTCTATATGATTTCCAGCTTTTGGCATCCGGTTGTACTCAAAATTTCTCACTGCTGCATAATGATAAGATCCTCAGTTGTTGCACAGGTTTTCCCAAGTTGGGTTTTTTCGAGGACTTTTGTCCAAACAAAAGTGTGTTAATTTTATGTGTGTATGCTAGCATTTCTTAGCTTCTAGTGTTTTATTTTATTCTGTAGTATTTTATTTTTGAAGGTTGTAGTGTGATTTATTCAGTATTTTTCATAGCAAACAACAAATAAGTTGTTAAATAAAATTAACAATTAGGAGAATAATTTCCAGTTACTACAATAGGATTCCAATTTGGATTTTTCACAATCTAGCTCTGACACATGGTGTCATACATTAAACAAGGTCAAGGTAAAATTTGGGGTATCTTGGGTCCATCCAGGCACATCATAAAAAATTCCAATGCCTAGTATTTCAAGATTAGTGTTTCGACATCTGGAGGATCGTTAAGAGGTTCCATTTCATGTGGAAGTTTCTCAAGACTGAATGCTCATCTCTAGGAGGGAAAGGTTGGGGCCACAAGAGAAGATTTCTTTGGTTCCCCTCTCTCTCATTTTTAGCACTTAGGTTAGTTATTTCATTGAAACAGATTTGTCATATAACCTCATGTTAGGTTGGTTTTATTTTTTAATTTGTTGTTAACTACATGTTGTATTTTGATTTCCCACTTGACCTCAGTGATCTAGACACAATTCTCTCGATGTATTGTGTAGCATTTCCCAAAACGAACTTACCTAAGACCCAATTATTAGTCACATTAATACAGATTGTCCCTGATCCTCTCATTGGATTGGAGCTATTGTCAACGATAGTTAGAAGATACTTCTATCTCCTATTCCCTTGTTCATAATTCTTTCTTTCACTTAGTCTCCCTATGCCAGTTCTCTCTCTTTCTTGCCATGGGATTTCTCTTCCTACTTGCAGCTACCCTTACCATCTTGAGCCACCCCATTCTTTCCCCTCTCTTGCCTTTTCATGCCCCATGAGTTGTTATTCCCATTACTCTTCTTCTCTTTCCCTTACCCATTGAATGTTGAAGGAAAGCCTTGCCTTCTAGTCCTAACTTTTCTCTAGTGGATTGTGAATTATACTAGGCTCATAAGGTTTCCATAATTAATATGCTTTACCAAGTTGAGTGAAGCCTCATTTTGGGATGGGACCATTGTGACACACCCTTAGGCCTCTTATCTATAGAGTTTCTCAAGAAATTAATGGCACTAACATTCATACTTTCGCTTATCAACCCTTTCTCATTTCTACTCATTTCCTAACTAATCCACTTGGGAAAGACCTCCTTCTATATCCTCTCCCTTTGTTTCCTTTTTGGTTCCCCTTGCATAAGTTAGATCACTACTAATGGGTCACTCTAGGTCATCCTCTCAGGTGGGGCCTGACCTAAGATAACTTCTCCTTTAATGGGGCCAATCATGATGCCTCTCCTTTGCCTACTATGGAGTTTGGTCTTGGTTGTCACATCCAATAGACTATAGCTACGGGTTCACTTCCTCAACCATTCATCCAATACATCTTTCTAGTTGGCTCTTGCCTTCCCCAGTTCAACACTAGCATTGTTACCATTTTCGTATTTCCTTCACTATATAATCTCTAGAGTTGTTGATTCTCGCTTCTTTCATTTGCTATCTCAACTATTGTTTCCACCTCTTTCTTCTTGGATTTAGTTTTTAATCTCTAATGTTGTCACATTTTTCCTCTTTCGTTTAGGTTTTCAATCCTAGATTCACTACCTCTCACCTCTATTTCCTCCACTAGTTCATCCCTACCTTTGTTGCCTCTCCTTCCTTCTCCTCTTTTCACCTTCACTCGCTTCTAAACCTTTATTTATATTTGCTATTGTTAACACCTCTAGACCTCATGGCAATAAGATATTGGCCATCACTGTCACCTCAAAAGCCTAACTCCAACTATTTAGTCGTATATTTAACTATGAGGGATGATTCTCTATTTATGGGTGACTTAGAGGATATTCAACAAGAAGGTTTTAAGGTGATGGAAAGGTCTAATAATTGTGATAGGGTACTAGTGGAGTAAGGAGGGTTAAGATAGTCTTTTCCAAAGCACGTACTCAATCCCTAAACCACTTAAGCAAAGAATAGGGCTGATATAAGTTAGGGTTTGACAAATATTAAATGATAGGGCATGTGCTGTCATATACGAGCCACAAGAAACAGACTTACAATGGTTAGTCAACAAAGGATCAAGACTATCCATTATATATGTAAGGTTGAGGGTTTTTGACTGGGATTTTATCGCTGAAACATTTATAAAACAACAATATAGTGATGACACCAGCCCTAGAAATAGGGATTTAACATGCGGAAATTGCTAGATTTTGCTTTTTAATGAATATTTAATGCAATATTTCAAAGAGACCCTAACCCTAGATAGCTTTAATTTAAGAGAAGAAAGGGACATATGTAAAAGTAGAAGTTTTTATCACCACCACCTAGACTAGTGCCTTGATTGAAATGGACAATGGAGTTACCTAGGGAAAAATCAATGTGAACAACCTTGTTGAAGAGGGTGAGAGGTCTAAAGCCTATTCTAACAAACCCTAGCATATTTATTAATAGGGAGATCTTAGATTTAAGAGATGCACAACTAGGATTTCTCTTAAAGGATTCAAGGAAAACAATTTCACATTGTATACAAGATCATAATTTCTAGATAAATATCTCAATTTTAACCAGGGCACATGCAAAAAACCTAATTTACACAATATACCATGAAAAATATAGAAGATGAGCTATAAACTTACAAAATTTGCACAAGAATCTCCTCAAGCAATCTCTAGAAGCCAACTTCAAGGAAAAATCCACCTCCAAGATCAAGTTGACCATAGAACTACATTTCATGCAAGTAGAAAAGAGGCAAAAGCTAATGCACACTTCTTTAAATGAAAGAGAAGTGAGATGATGAATGATGATGAAAAGTGAATAAGGCCCATCTCTATTTATATAAGGGTAACTGTGCCTCGTTATAATAATATTAAAAGAAAAACCACTAAAAATGTTTACCTGAGCATTCAACTAGGTCAAAGGTCACAAGCCACCCTTGAAATAACTCGAAAACATAACAAAATGCCAAAAATAACCCACATGTGTGGGAGAAAAGGATTCTCCACCATGACATCATCCTCTAGAATATGCAATAGGCATCAAAGAATTAAGACAATGGTCCAAGAGTGATCCTTACTCTAAGAAGTTCCTAAATTTCATGCATACATCTCTGAATGGTGCCTGTACCAACATGACATCATGTAATAGAATCCCTTCATCACTCTTTGAAAGCATGTGGGAGTGACATGACACCTCTAAAAGAAAGCACTGGCATAAAAGATGGATGTACTATCCCTCCCAAGTCATATTTTTGATATCCATCCCCATCTACGCTCTGAAACAAGGTGTCATCCATCAGACAAGGTCAAGGCAAACTTTGGGGCATCTTGGGTCCATCTAGGTACATCGTCAAAAAGTCCAATGCCTATTATTTCAAACTCAGTGTTTCAGCATCTAGAGGATCATTAAGAGGTTTGATATCATGTGGAAGTTTCTCAAGGCCTAACACTCATCTCTATGGGGGTAACTTTGGGGCCACAAGGTCAGATTGATTTTGTTCTCCTCTCTCTCATTTCTAGCACTTAGTCTATTTATCTCATTGAAACATATTTATAATATAACTCCATGTTAGGTTGGTTTTCTTTTTTAATTTGTTGTTATCCACATGTTGTATTTTGATTATCCACTTGACTTCATTGATATAGACACCATCTTCTCAGTGCATTGTGTAGGGTTTCCCAAAATGAACTTATCTAAGACCCAACTATTAGTCACATCAATTTTTACAGTCCTTGATCTTTTCATTGGATTGGAGCCATTGTTAAAGATAGTTAGAAGACACTTCTACCTCCTATTCCCTTGTTCATCATTTTTTCTTTCTCTTAGTCTCCTTATGCTAGTTCTCTATCCTACTTGCCATGGGATTTCTCATCCTACTTGCGCCTACCCTAACCATCTTGAGCCACCCCATTATTTCCCCTCTTTCCTTTCCATGCCCGATGATGTGTTATTCCCCTTTCTCTTCTTCTCTTTCCCCTACCCCTTGAATGTTGAAGGAAAGCCTTACCTTCTAGTCTTAATCTTTCTCTAGTGGCTTGTGAATTATACTAGGGTCATAAGGTTTCCATAATTAAGATTATTTACCAAGTTGAATGAAGCCTAGTTTTGGGATGGGACCATTGTGACACACCCCTAGAACTTTTATCTATAGCATTTCTCAAGAAATTAATGGCACTCCCATTTGTACTTTCACTCATCAACACTTTATCCTTTCTTCTCCTTTCCTTCCTAATACACTAGGGGAAGACCTCCTTCTATATCCTCTCCCTTTGTTTCCTTTTGGTCACCCCTTTCCTAGGTTAGATCACTACTAATGGGTCTTTCTAGGTTGTCCTCTCAAGTAGGGCCTAACCTGAGATGACTTCTCCTTTAATGGGACCAATCATCATGCCTCTCCTTTGCCTACTATGGATTTTGGTCTTGGTTGTCACGTCCCATAGACTATAGCTATGGGTTCACTTCCTTAACCATTCCTCCAATTCCTCATTGCACTTTTCTCTTTGCTTCCCCCGTTCACCATTAGGATCATTACCATTTTATTTTGTCCTTCATTATTTATTCTCTAGAGTTGTCTATTCTCACCTCTTTCATTTTCTATCTCAACTACTGTTGGCACCTATTACTTCTTGGCTTTAGTTGTTAATCTCTGATGTTGCCACCTTTTGCCTCTTTGGTTTAGTTTTTTAGTCTTAGATTTACTACCTCTCACCTCTTTTTCCTCCACTAGTTCATCCATGCCTTTGTTGCCTCTCCGTCCTCCTCTTCTCACCTTTGCTCACTTCTCAACATTGTTTTATATTTGCTTTTTTTAATGCCAACAGACCTCATGGAAACAAGTGATTGGCCACCAATGTCACCTCAACAACCTAAATCCAATTATTTAGTGGTATATTCAACCACAAGGGAGGATTCTTTATATATGGATGACCTAGAGGGTATTCAACAAGAAAGCTTTAAGGTGAGGGAAAGGTCTAATAATTGTGATAGGGTACCAGTGGAGTTGGGAGGGTTAAGATAGTCTTTTCCAAAGCACAAGTACTCCATCCCTAGACCACTTAAGCAAAGAATAAGGTTGCTTTAAGTTAGGGTTTGATAAATATTCAATGATAGGGCATGTGATGTCATATAAAAGCCACAAGAAACAATCTTACAATGATTAATCAACAAAGGATCAAGACTATCAATTATATATGCAAGGTTTGGGGTTTTCAATTGAGCTTTTATGGCTGAAGCATGTAGAAAACAACAATATAGTGATGATATTAGCCCTAGAAATAGGGTTTTATGATGCAACAATTGTTGGATTTTGCTTTTTAATAAATATTTAATGCAATTCATACTTAGATGTAATTGATACATAAGATAAAATTACTTTTAGTAATATTTGAAAGAGACCATGACCCTAGATATCTTAAATCTAAGAGAGAAGAAAGAGGAATTTGCAAAAGTCAAAGGTTTTATCACTAAGACCTATACTGGTGCCTTGATCTAAATGGAAAATAGAGTTATCAATAGAAAATTCAATGGGGACAACCTTGTTGAAGAGGGTGAGAGCCTAGAGGTCTAAATCCTCTTCTTACAAACCATAGCGACATTCTTGATAGGGATATTTTAGATTTAAGAGATGCACAATAGGGATTCTTAATGGATTCAAGGAAAACAATTTCACATGGCATAGAGGATCACAATTTCTAGAGAAATATACAAATTTTAACCATGGCACATGCGAAAACCCTAATTTACACAATATAGAATGCAAAATATAAAAGATAAGCAACAAACTTACAAAATTTCCTCAAGAATCTCCTCACTCAATCTCAAGAAGCTAACATCAAGCAAAAATCCACCTCCAAGAGTAATTTGACCATAGAACTACGTTTCATGTGTTAGAATCACGTTTACACCTTCATTTAAAGGTAATGATATCAATGCATCTTTGCAAGGTCATAATTATGTAAAGGAGGTATTGTATTCATTGTAAAGTTTGCTAAGCCTACGACGATGTGTCATTAAACCTCATTCACGTAACCCAAAATTTATGCAAAAATTCTTGTAGCATTTTGAACTATAGTAAAAGTTCAGCTTGTGCTATGAAATGTTTTCGTAGCGTGTTTCAAAAAAATTTAAAACTTGCTTTTCGCCCCATTAATCTCATTTTTCTAAGCGCTCAAGTGTTGATTTATAAAGTATTGGTCATCCTCCTGCATGATATGACATTTTCCAGCGTTTTTACGCCCAATACATTTGTTTAAGATCAAACCCTAATTTGCCATGTTTTTCTTAAAACAGACTTTTCTAGCAAACCTAAATTTGCAGTTTTCATGTGTGGGAAGGTTGTTAATTGCCTTGCAGCCTTCTGTTTGGGTATTTCAAGGTTAGTAAAAGTGTTTGCAGGTCCAAGAGCTTTGCAAGATGGGTCGGTATGGCCATGTAAAGAGATATGAACCCTAGGGAGAAGGAAACAATGATCATTGATGCAGAAGAAAAAGAAATGCAGAGTTCAAAGCGCAGAAAAAACAGAGGAAAATAGAGCATGTTGAGAAGAAGAAAAAAAACCCTAAACGCTGACAAAAGTCCACAAAAACTCACTAGAAGGATAACAAGGAGTCAAAACAAGTTGGATATCCTTTCTCAAGTTGGAAAAGACATAGAGAAATGATTAGTTTTCTTCATGGGGCAGAGTATTACACAAACCCTAGTTTTGTTGCACAAACTCTAATGGTCCCTAAACAATTTTGCCTACTCAGTTTAATCTTTAAGCAATAAATTATTTATTCATATACTCTTGTCATATATCAAAGGTTTTTGTGGTTAAGGGGTGAAAATTTCTAACTCGAAATCCTATTGTAGTGATTAATATTATTTCTTCTACTTATTATCTCATAAATAAGTTATCTATTGTATTCTTACGACAAATATCGAAACATATTCTACTACAACCTTCACAATTAAAACTTTGCAGAAAGTAAATGTAAGTAAAATTATGGCACACATACAATCACAATGACACAATTATTTTGGACAATTGTTCCCGGAAAAAACCAATGTGGGAAAATCGTTGCAGCAAATGAGGGTTTTATTATTCTTCAGCAAAAATCATCATGTACAAATTACACCCAGCAATATAGAACAAAGCTTTCTGAGAAAAATTTACAGACATTCCTGAACAAGTATCTGACCTGAGAGAGAAGTTTTTCCACCCTCTACGTCTCTCTGGCTTGCTCAATGTCACTTTCTCTGGCCTCTGGATTGGCCTGCGCAATGCCTGTGTCGTTCAAGCCAGTGCTGCCTCTCCCAGTGTTAATCTGCACAGTTCTACCCCTTCTACTGCTCCGCGTCTTCGTCCCTATCTCCCTAACTGATGTTGAACCCTCTCTATCTCTCCACCATCTGCAACTCTCCCTCTGAATCAATTTTCTCTTGCTGAACTTCGACCAATGAGAAAATCGATTTTACTTGGGCAACTGAGTATCTGCCTGGTGTGTTTTTCAAATGACCCTCAAGCTCCTTCTTATATCTTCCTGTTGGATAACCAACGACCTTGATTAACTCCTAATCAAAGGCTCATATCGTTTTGACTTGATCTCCGTCTTTATCTTGAAGATTCACCCACAATTAGATTAATACCCATTAATATTTTAATTTTCCTAAGTTTAGACTTAGGAACCCCATTAAAAATATTAATTATTTTAATACAGTTGTCTCTAGGTGGAATTTCCCAAAACGGTTTCTAGGTTCTTTGGAATACATGTGCCCAAGCCTCCCTGCAAAATTTGAGGTCTAGAGCACATCTGATGCTACCCGAAATCAACACTCCCTCTTAGCGAGGAATGTGCTCTAGCAGTATTGTTAAAATTTGGCAACTAGGGCCAAAATTCATGCAGGTCATCTTATTCATGGTTGATAATATTTTTATTAGATTCCTCTCATGGAGAGGTGTAGGATTGATATAAAGATCATCCGATTCCGATAAGTATTCATGGAGATATGAATTTATTTTGATTATGGAATTATTATCAAGCCAACCTACAACTCATGTAGGCTCAGAAGCCCAACAGTCGCATCTATTCACCCACCAACATTGTGTATAAATATAAGAGGACTTTTCCTCATTTGGACTCACTCATCTCATCACATCTCTCTCTCTACTATGCAGATATGAGTCTCTTCTCTACTGCACTGAAATGGGTCTCTCTCTCACACATGTGAAGCCGGAAGCTGCTGAATTTGAAGCTGCAACTACAGAAGTAAATATTGACTTTCAAGGCCTAGAAGATCTCCTCTTCGAAACTGTGTTGTAGGTTCATCTGAACCTCCTCTGAAAGCCGTAACTTTTGGTGGTGGAATGAAGTCAATCTGATGAACGGTTTGCAAGATATCGACTGCCCTAGTTTGAAGCCGGAAACTGCTGAAACTAACGCTGCAACTGCAAAAGTAAAGATTGACTTGTGAGGCCTAGAATATATCCTCTTTGGAACTGCATGGTAATTTCATCTGAATCTCCGCTGAAAGCCGCAACTTTTGGTGGTTGAATGAAGTCAATCCGATGAACGGTTTGCAAGATATCGACTGCCCTAGTTTGAAGCCGGAAACTGCTAAAACTGACGCTGCAACTACAGAAGTAAAGATTGACTTGCAAGGCCTAGAAGATTTCCTCTTTGGAACTGCGTTGTAGATTCATCTGAACCTCCTCTGGAAGCCGAAACTTTTGGTGGTGGAATGAAGTCAATCCAACGGTCGATTTGTGAGATATCGTCTGCCCTAGTTTGATAATGAAGCCGCTAATGCTGATGCTGCTGATCTAGTGTTTGCTACTATTGATATGAATCAGATTTATTGTACTATTTCTCTCTGCTGAATTATTGAAGATAAAAGAAGATTTGATCAAAGGGTTTCCCCACACATTGTGGGGTTTGTCCCTGGCTAGCGGCCACATCTTGTGTCTCTTGTCTTGGCTTGTTTTCTGTCAATCGTTTAATGTTCTATCTGCACTTTACTTTATGTACATGTGATTGCTAATTTGTGGAATATAATAAGAAAAAGAAGTAAACTGTTATAAGCATAAAACATACCATAACTTAACATGTATTTAATGAAATCCCACAAGAATTTGCTACTAAAGTAAATCAATTGATGAATTTGAATCTTGAAGGTAGCGTTGAATAGGTGTTGCAAGGTATATCTATAACACTATCTATCTACATAATTCTAATGCCATGATATGGTGTCTCAATAACACTATTGTCTAGTGACGGGTGCTAGATGTAGATAGATTTCTTGTGTCCAACAGGTAAATCGTATCATTATATTTCTGTGAAATCTTGGAATGTATTCAAAGTTTGTCTTAGATAAGGAAATATGTATGTACTCTTGAATTTATCTATGTTGTAATAAGATCAAGAATAAAGTTGTCATTGCAAATAATTGGGATCTACCATGCAATTTTACTTTACTACATGGAATTCTTGATTTCTTAGATCCCAACTAGTTAGGGTTGAATTTATTTTTGTTGTAATGAGATTAAGAATAAGATTTATTCACTACATGAATTGTTTATTTGTTAGAGCCCAAATTATTAGGATTATGAAGAGTCCTCTTTCATGACAATATTTATGAATGCTCTATTCTTGCTCAAAGAATTACATATTACAGAAAGGTGGAAAATAAATGAGATGCAACTAAATGGTTTATGTTTTAAAATGTGTGGAGGGAGTATAAAATAATTTTCAATTACGTTTAAATATTTTGGAGTACCCACTAAAGTGCTTCATTTTGCTCCTAGTTAATTCCATTTCTACTATCCCAATGCCTCTATGAGTCCTCCAAAGTGATCTCTTAACTATCATGGAGGGAAATTGATTACTTGATTGGAACCCATGGATTACAATTTGATTAGGAGAAAGGGATGAGAAAGCTTCATATTCTTCAATATATTCCGCAAGTTAAAAGCATATCAAATGATTTCCTTTCTGTTTAATTGATACAACAATCACTTGAGCATTTGTTAGGATTTTGAGACCTTTTTCAATGATTTTTTTTTAAGTATCCGAAAATTAAGTTCTCAATTAAAGAAATTAAAGAAAAGGTGAAAATGGTGCAATGGAAGGATTTTCTATTTTAGCGCCTAAGAATGCCTTGCTAATGTGAAGGGCTTGGTATTTTCTTGGTTCAAGATTAGCCACATTTGACTTCCTAGCATTTCTTTTAATTTCATTTTTGTTGTGTTTATATTGCTATCCTTGAAGTTAGTGATCTACTGTGTGTCTAATAGGAAGTATTAACTACTAAGAACTCTTAAAGGTGATATTGATGGATGACTGACTTTAAATTTATGTACTTGACACTTTAGTATTACATGATCATGCAAAGAAATTATTAATCAATATTAAAGGGAAGCTGATTAATGTGCAGTGTGTTTTGGCTTGTCATATGATTACTGCATTTTGGCCCCCAATAATATATTTGAGGCTAGTTTTTGGTTGTTACTTATGGAGCTTCTCTTTGGCTCAGAAAACATTGATGGTAAATTTCCACTGCATTGGCATTGGACTTCATCAAAGAGAAATTCACCAAAAGCAGTAGAGGACATGGGAGAAATTGGTACAATGAGCGGATAACCACTAGAGAAACATCGATGCACCATAATTTCTTGTGTATTTAGATTCACTCGAATTAACTAGTCACAAAAAGTACCTTTTTTTTTCTCGAATATTTTCATGTATACATAAATACTAAAAACAAAATTTCAAACTAATTATTAAAACTAATAATTATTTGATAGTCATAATTTATAATTAAATAGTATATATGATTAATATTATAGGACACAACTATAGGGTCTGACTGTGAGGGGCATTGTGACAATATATGTACACTTCTCATTGTATTAGACAATCGTCTCTCAGAGTGTGATATCCATCCAATGAAATCGACTCCTAGAGGCCATTGTGGGATTTAAATTTTTTCTTTCAGTGGACAAGTGGTGATATATTTTCTTAGGCCTTAGTGTTCTGCTTCCCTAAGGTTTTGACACTACTCACAACTAGCACCTTCATTCAACCAAGTGAGGTACTCATCTTGGAAAGTTGAATCATTTTATCTCCACAATCCAATATGATGTTGGATCAATCTTATGATCCTATAAACATAGGTCATAATAGTGAGGAGCTTTTACTCTGGGCAAAAGAATATCCAAATTTAAGGAACATGGCTCTTTTAGAACAAGCAATAAGGATATTTTTTACACTATTTTTTTTTTTCACAAGTTATCTATTGCTTGATATTTTTAACATGTAATTTAGTTGGTATGATTGTGCCTAAGGTTTTGCTGAGGGTTGAATACTAAGTTCCTAAGGTGTTATTTTCTATGGTGATATTTTATTTGCTTTGTTTATACAGGTCATCTAGCCACATAGTGGCCACTATCAAATGTTGAGGTATATTTCATATAAATATTTTATATTCAACTATTCATCATCTTTCATGTCTTATACTTTGCATTTTATCTTCTTTCATTTTCATGAGAGGAACTCAATATTGATGGTAAGAAGCAACAATTGAAGAAAGAGGAGAATAGTAACACTGGAGTGACAAATGAAAAATGGGAGAGAGAAGAGAATATGTCTAGTGATACCTTTAGAGGCAATATATTTCATAAGACACACTCATAGAGACTGATGGTCAAGCCTTCAGAGTTGGTGAATTTACTTGCAATTCTTTTGAAACACAGTGATAATGTTTTGAAATGATGAAACAATATTTCATGTGTAAATTGTAGTCCAACCCATATTAATTTGGTGTTGAGAACGGGACCCCCCAAGGATAGTTTTGGGGCTAAAAGCCCATGTTTTGGGTCGAATTTTGTTATAAAGTTGTAAAGTCTCCACATTTTTTGGTTGTGGAGCGTGAAGGTGTCATAATTCATAAAGGGTTGACCACCCTTATTTTGTAAAGTGTAAAGTCGGTTGTAAAGACCTACCCGTGGTCTACGAACCATGGGATTGTATAAAAAGAGCTAATTAAGTAAGGTCTAAGGAATAAGAAGAAAAGGGTAGAAGTAAGAAGTCTTGAGCGTAGGTAGAGGCTTTGCAGCTGAGTGCACAGAGGCCTAGTGTGGAAGTCTACAGCTAAGTGCGCAGACCCTTATATTTGTGTGCATAAGACAGATAGAGTCTGTAATCATCTGAAGATATTAATAAAAGAGAAGCATTCTACAAATTCTGTGTCTTTATTTCCTATTAATGTATCTTATCATATTGTGTATGAATTTAATTTATAATGCTTATGTGAGCCGCGAATGTATGTAATTACATGGAATAATTGAATGCAGGTAAGGATATCTATTTACATGGCTCTAATTGTGATTGTTTAATAAGATAAGTAAGACACTTAAGCTAGTTTGGGAATCTACATGATACGCTGCCCTAGCACTGCAAAAGTACTAGAACCATAGATTAGGGCTTTGCGAAGGCCAATCGCACCCCTTCATGGAGGTATCGAAGGGCGAAGTAAAGGGTTAGATAGACAGAGCCCTAGAACCCAACGACCTGCACGAAAGCAGGAATAAAAGGAATAAATTGACATCACGACCATCTTAGGGTGTAGAAACCTGGTTCCAGCATCCCCCCATACTACTTCAGGTGAGACTTTGGTCTGCGCTCTATAGGCTGATGCCGAAAGGGCCAGTAGTGTAGGGATTTGTTTGGATAACTAATGTTGAACCTAGGTTAGGCCCCATGTAGCCAACAAATGTTTCCGTTGTCGGGACCGAAATCTGCATAAGAGATGTGTGATGTCATATCACTGGAATCTAACTAAGAAAGAGATCGGAGACTAGTTGGATAGGAAGATCCACAAATTCGCGGTGTAGGAGAACAAAAATCTTCGACTGACAAAGGAATAATGGCTAGAAAGGTACCTATATATAGAAATACATGAGATCTTTTTCTGTTCCTTTTCGATTGAGATATACGAGTGGATCACGAAGCTAGTAGATAGCCAAGGAAGGTGGAGACTTAATGGACCTATTGTTTGGACCCCGGAGTTAGTACAGAGACTGGAAGCCTATGAGGATAAGATCGTTTGATCTGTCGATCATTGGCTTGATCACATCATAGGAGGATTTGTGACTGAATTTGTGGTTGATACCTTAGTCAGCTACAGTGAGGCGGGGTGATGCTTTTTCAAAGGTCCACGAGGTAAGTACTTGAAGTCTTTGAATACCTGGATTAAGATGTTATTATGCAAAAAATGGGTTATGCAGCTACCTTGATGTTCAGAGCTACGTGAAGCAGAAAAAATTACAGGAATGAAGGGAGAAAGGGTCCTGAATATAGTCCATTAGTTTCACCTCCATTGGGTGACAAAGAGGGAGTAGCATAGGCTTCTCCACGAAGTGCTATTTAGTTAATAAGACAAGGATTCTCACGACTGCCACCTCCATCTTGACAACATCACCTGTGACTTCACCCATACTGCCTCCACCTCCAACGCAGTTTAGTATGGGAAATTTAGTGAAGTTGTCTTTGTTCAAAGGCTTGGGAAATGAGGACCCAGACTAGTTCTAGTTTGTCGTGAAAGTTGTATGGGAAGCTCAGGGCATCACGTATGATCACATGAAGAAGGCAACACTGGTTAGTGCTCTGCAGGATTGTGTGCTAACCTGATACATTAAATACTCTAATGATAACCCAAATTCTGGGGTGGTAGACATCTAGACCGCGTTTAATAAATAATTCTGTAGGCTTAAATCTGAGGCACATTCGATAATGGGGTTCAAGGAAATCACGATGAAACCAGGCGAGACACCTTGGGAATTAGATCAGAGATTGAAGTGTAAAATCCACAAAGCTAATATGAACTTAACAGATGGGCAACACCGCGAATGGTTCGTGGCTTCGTTCCTGCCACATATAAGGGTTGCGCTATCACAACAGAGGATAACGACTCAGGCAGAGGTCTTGAAGATTGCAATGAGACTGCATGAAACTCCGATGCAAGATTCAAATCTAGGGGTTCAACAGATCCATGTGCAGTTGCAGAATATTTTCCTTAAAATGCAGTTTGAAGCAGGACAAAACAATTCGACTAGATGTGCGCAAAGAGGTGTGGTGCCTGAAATGTAAGGGTCAGGGGCATCACAAAGACCATCTCCCAGTCTTTGTGAACTACCATGCACAAGGGGGACTGATTCCCTTAAGGCCAGAAGCTCAAGTAGGGTCAAGTGTGGGGCCTGTGTTGTGGTGCACTATATGTCAGGTAGTAGGAAAACGTACAATAGATAACTATCATTTGCTGCAGAAGTTTGTATAAACACCACAACAACTATTCTGCAACTTTTATAGGTTGGTAGGGCATGATGAGCATAACTGTAGAAGTTATGAATTGATGATGGATAGAACACCCGCCTATAGGGTTCAGGTCGAAACGTGGCCCCCTGACCAGAGCGCGGGGATGGCGCGAACCAGATTTCAAGTGAGAGAAAGAGGCCGAGGTGGAGGAGGACCTAGTAGAGGTTGAGGACAACTAATCTGTTACAATTGTGGGGGACCAAGACACTATGCCCACGATTGCACTAACCCCAAATGTCTGTCGTGAAAATATTGCTCTCTAATTTATCATGAAACAGAGGATTGTCCTACGTTGATAGTGAGGATATGCGACAAAGGGGTGTTACCACCTCAACTGACTTAGAAATCGTAGATGATAAGGTAGGAGCCTCGCAAAGAGGATCGAAATGTGAATATAGTGCTTTGGAGTGGAATTTCAATAGGGAATGATAAGGGGAAACATGCCGAAGATAGCAAATGGGTTCGCAAAACTCCAGCGAAGGAAGCTGAATTTGATTTGGAGTGCACACGTTAAATGTTCATGGAAGCAGAGAATAGCTTCACTGAGGCCTCCACCTCAGGGAGTAAAGATAAGCCTAATCAGGAAATGGACCCTTCTATGCTTACAACCTTCCTAGAGACATGCATGAAGTTGCTGCGTGATATCAAGGCTATGAAGGGATTACAAGAGCTTATATATAGATGTGTCGGAAACACTCAGGGTGAACCGCGCGTGGTACGAAAGATTGGTAAGCATAAAACAAGGACATGATGAGAGATGAGGCTGACCACGTAGATGGAAGAGTATGAAATGGATCAGGTTATTTTGGATGTGGAGTCAGACGCGAACGTCTTACCAAAGAAGACTTGGGAATGGATGGGAAGACCCATGCTACAATGGTCTCTGATTCAACTAAGAATGGCAAATCAGCAGAAGATTATCCCCATGGGGTGGCCGCAAGGGGTGACTATAGATATTGAAGGTGCAAGCATGTTGGCTGACTTTGAGGTAATAGAAATTGTAGATGACAAAAAACCCTATCCTCCGCTCCTTGGCATTGATTAGGCTACTAACATGAATGGGGTAATCAACCTAAAGAAGTGAAAGATGATATTTGAGAATAAATCACTCCGCATAATAGTACCTCTAGATTCCGCTGAAGGATCGTGCTATACTGAACCAGTCCACGATTATGAGAGCGATGATGATCTGTACTATATCTATAAGATAACAACATGAGACCAAGATTGGGTGAATCCAACAGTGGATGGATGAATTACATGGGATCGCAAGAGGTCTTGCACCTCAGACTCTGATGAAGATTTAGAGCATTGTCAGAATCAGTTACATGAAGTAACCACACTGAGTTGTAACATGATGACTCATTCGTTATGCTGTGTGTCGTTAGAGGTAAGAAATTTGCCCACTTACGATGGCTTGAATGATGTAAATATATTTTTTGGATGCATTTGAGAGGGAGGTACCAGAAAAGTAGCACTTCCAGGCTTTGGACCAGGCATTGCGCGCTACGCCTGCAAGATGGTGGGTACACACAAGGGTAGCTTTGATGATTGGCACGAGTGTAGGAGGATGATGAGAACAAGCTTTGGGAAGCTAAAGGTATGAATCAAAAATGAGTATGATGGGAAGGATGATCCGTGCACGCACTTGGCCAAATGGGATGAGGCTTATGGAGTGAGGCCCCAACCTGAATGGGTGCACTTGTTCTGTCACACCCTAGATGTCATCCCAATGAACTGGTACTTAGAAACAAAGCTATGCCATGGTATAGGTGAATGGGATATTCTATGTGAAGGATTCATAATGACATTCAACTTTGAAGATGGGTTTGACTGTATTGACGAGGCACTACAAGAAATGAAAGCAACAACCCTTAGGATAATGCAAGATCCTTTGGACTTGATTCAACCCGATTGGACTACTTAGTTGAGTCACATGTTGGAACGATATAACATAACTGCTAAAGAAGAAGATGAGGATCTGCGAAAGATTAACATCCCTGAAACAGAAGGTCATCGCGAGGTTGAAGGACCATAGATTGAGGATCCTTATACAACTGCGCCATTGAAAAAAAAAAGGTAAATATTGGTGCGGAGGCAGAGCCCAAATTCCCAAAGATTAGAGATTACTAAGATGTGCGACGGTGGATAAGGTCGCTAAATTGCTCCGTGAACACCAAGATTTGTTCCTTACCAAGTTTACGGATCTAAAAGGGATAATCGAAGACCTGGGTTTTAAGAAGATCATGCTGAAACCTGACACAAAGCCGGTTAATCCAATACTTTACCGTCTCAATTTGAAGTATAAGGAGAAGGTTTGCCTAGAGCTAGACAAGATGCTCACGGCAGGCATCATTGAGCCTATAGAAGAATCTGATTGGGTAAGCCCAATGGTGGTACATGAAAAGAAGTAGAAGGATGAAATAAGGATATGCGTAGGTCTCAGGAGGTTGAATGATGCTTGTGTACATGATCCTTTCCTGAATCCATTCACTGATGAAGTGTTGGACAATCTAGGTGGCCAGGAAGCATATTCCTTCATTGATGGGTTCTCTGGGTACCATTAGATCAAAATCGCGCCGGAGGATAGGAGCAAGATGACCTTCATAGCTGAGTGCGGGTGTTTTCAGTACACTGTAATGCCTTCTGGATTGAAGAATGCACTTGTAATTTTTTCGCGTGTAGTCATTTCAATGTTCAAGGAATTTATTCATAAGTTCCTGGAAGTGTACTTTGATGATTGGATTGTGTTTGGGCTGGTGAAACACCATGTCACAAGTTTACACCTGATGCTAGATACCTTTCAAAGATACTAGATCACTCTCAATCTGAAGAAATGCTTGTTTTGTGTTCCTTTTGGGACCTTGCTGGGTCATGTGGTTTGTAGACAGGGACTGATGGTAGATCCCGCAAAGATTGCGGTGATACTTAACTTAGAAGAGCCAATGAGTGTGAAATAGTTACGTGCTACCCTAGGACATATAGGATATTACAAATTTTTTATCAAAGGCTATGCCTAGATCATCGTGCCTATGAAGAAGTTGTTGAAGAAGGATGTCACATTCTATTGGAACGAGGACCATAAGAAAAAGTTGGATGTATTGAAAGAAAACATGTTCACCGTGCCGATTTTAGTCTTCCCGGATTGGAAGAAGGAGTTTCATGTACATGTCGACGTGTCATGTATAGCACCGGGAATAGTATTGACACAATCTGGCGGAGGATACTTGGACCATCCTATAGCGTTCACAAGCATAAGGTTATCTAAGGCAAAGAAGAACTATTCCACCACCGAGCGCGAAGGGTTAGCCATGGTATATGTGCTCCAAAAGTTTAGAAACTATTTAATGGGTGGCCATTATAAGCTGTATATGAATTGTTCGGCGTTGAAATACCTGGTCAATAAGCTGTGTTGGGGGGGGGAAATCTGTAGGTGGTTGTTATTGTTCCAGGAGTATGCTTTTGAAGTTATTGTGAAACCTAGACGACTGAACACGGGACTAGACCATTTGTTGCGCATCGAAACAGGGGAAGAGCCCTCTAATTTGGAAGAAGGATTGCCTGATGTGCAACTATTTGCAGTAAGCATCGTGGATGGTCATTTTAAAGACATCATACACTTCCTAATGACAGGAATTGCCCCAGAAGGATATACCGTCCATCAGAAGAAGGAGTTAGTGGTGCGCATGGCATATTTTTCTGACATTGCTAGGCATCTGTAGAAAATGGGGTATGATGAAATATTGCGATGATATGTACCGGAGTTTGAAAGGAGAAGTATCCTCATGGATGCTCATGGGGGTGCCACGGGAAGACATTATGCATGAAGAGAAACTGTGCAGAAGATTCTATGCGTAGGGTTGTGGTGGCCAACCCTCCATCAGGATTCAAAATCTTACTGCAAAGCATGTGATGTGTCTCAAAGGACTCGTAAGCCATCATGGAGGGATGAGCTGCCTCTGAATCCACAGATGATGTTAGAACCCTTTGAAAAATGGGCAATAGATTTTGTGGGATCCACTCAACCCTAAGGGAAGAAGACATGAGCGAGGTACATTATCACTATGATGGATTATTTGACTCGATCAGCGGAGACACAACCTGTAAAGGATTGCACAGGCGTGACTGCTACAAAGTTCCTCTTTGAGTATGTACTAACATGATGTGGGTGTCCAAAGATTTTGATGAGTGATCGCGGTATGCACTTTCTGAATGAGACGATGAGCGCACTGATGGAGGAATTTTAGGTATATCACCAAAAGAGCATGCCTTATCACCCACAGGCTAATGGGATGGTGGAAGCATTCAATAAAGTGCTAGAGAACGTGCTGACCAAGGTTTGCAATGCTCAGTGAAGTGATTGGGACTTGCACATACCCACAGTACTATGGGCCTATCGGATGACATGTAAGAAATTGACTGGACAAACACCCTTTCGACTTGTCTATGGTGTTGAAGCAGTGATGCCCATGGAATACATTGTGCCTAGTCTACACATAGCAACACTCACAAGTATCATGGATTGCAGAGCCCTGGAAGAAAGGCTCACGTAGCTGGCTAAGCTTGAGGAAGAGATATTTCTAGCTGGATTTCATCAATAGGTTGAGCAGTAGCACGGAAAAGCATGGCATGATCGACACATTAAGCTATGCACTTTTAAGGTAAATGATCTGGTTTTGTTATATGACAGCAAGTTTGATAAATTTCCAGGGAAATTCAGAATGCACTGGTTAGGGCCCTATGTCATTAAGGAGATTACTGATGGAGGAACGGTTCATTTGGTCAAATTGAATGGAGATCCCTTCTCAGGAAAGGTGAATGGTAGTCGCTTGAAGCCATACACTGGTGGTCCGGCCATGTGACTATATGAAGGTATCACAGTCTTAGCGCTCCAGGTAGCTGAAAGGAGGTGTGGGACTATAAAGTACACTACTCAGGTTGGGGAGTTGCATGATTGGAGGATTGTGCGAAGAAAGGAAGTGTCACAGGGTTCGCAGCACTGCGAAGGGAGCTGCGCTACCCAGGGAGAAATCGTGCAGGTCAGCCGGAAAGTGACCGTTAAAGTTACTGTTCATGATTTGATGGTAGAAATACGACCAAATGGAGTGGGTGCTCGACATTTAAGGCAAAATTTATGGGTCAGATCCTTGAAAATCTGTTGCTAATCTAGGATTAATGAATCTAATTTGGGGGGAACGGTCGGATTTGAATTCATAATGCCCTATAAATTGTAGGTGGTTTCCTAGCGAAAAACAATTGGCATTTTGAGAATTGAGTTGTTGAGCTCTCAGGTGCACATGAACCAAGAATTATTTGAGGCTCTGATAGCAAGTTCAGCATTTGAGAACTTACCAGAGATGTCTTGAGCATTTCTCATTAGCGTTATGCTGACACTTGCCACAACCATGGACATCGAAGTAGTGACAATCGAGGAAGATATGCCGAAAATTGTTATGGAGGCCGAAGAAGCTACTCCAGAGGTAGCCGAAGTATTAGCGAAAGTCCCCAAATCACCAAGGACACTAAGACCAAATCCCACCCCAACCAAGGAGAGCACGAAGGATAAGAAGGGAAAGAAGCCTGCAATACCGGTGCGTGCAACACCAAGAAGAAACCCACCGAAGGACAAGCCCATCGCAGAGGAAAAGGGAAAAGCCATCAATCTGGAGCCAGAGAAGGAAGGAGTTGAAGACATCCTAATGGATGATGAGGATGTGGGAATAGACGTGGAGGAAGTTGAAGCCCAGGGTGCTAACCTTATCACTCAGTTGCCTGAGTATGTCCCTCTGCGCAAGGGCAAGACCAAGGTGTCGAAAGATATCAATGAGAGAAAGGTCCCCTTGTAAACTCCTTTGCTATCAAATGAAATTGTTTTGGAAGGACCATGCTTGGGGTAGGTTCCTCTATTAAAACTTGAAGGCTGAGGCTTGGCTAACCATGAGAAATTCCCACACCTCATGATCGAGCAACTGATGCGCCGCATTATGGATACAACCACCAGAATGACTGCATTAGAGCCATAGAGGTGGCTCAGAGGAGTAGACAAGGTAGGTCTGCTCAACCTGCTATGGGTGCCGCACTACAACCGCACCTCCATTACAGTATTGGTCATCAGGTAGCTGTTATGCTTGGTGCATGATGGGTGGCTATGGCTGGAGGAGCCAATACCCATCACTGATAGGTTAATCCAAAGGATCACGCGGTTGCCCTACGCAGGAGAAAATCTGGCCATGATATTTAGCAGAAAAGGTGGTGAGCAGGCACTTGTGGAGGCCATGAAAGAGAAGTTTAAGCTGGTAAAGAAGCTGCTTGGATATGCCATATCCAGCATATGTGACCCTGTTGTAAAGGTGGCTACACAGATTTTGGTAGGGAAAGTGATGAGGAAGTGTCGTGCAGATGAGGTGCCGATGCTTGTCGTCGCGCTAGCAGCCCAGTGCACCGAAGGAGTTCAGTTCAATTAGGTAGAATATATCTGCGGTGAGTTCCTTGCAAACTGCTGCGAGGCACAAGAGATCAGCAAGACATTCCACTATGCGTGGCTCTTGCTGTCTATTGTGCTGGTGGCATGGGAGCTACTAGAGGACAGTCAATTCCCTTCGGTTGTGCCAGACCTACCAGAAGAAGCAAAGTATGCTTCACTGTGGGTGAACAAGGATGCACAATGCATCAAGGACAACAAGATATTTTGGATCTTGATGGATATGAACATTCGCATGGTCATCAATTGAAAACTGTGGTTGTCACCTACGGTGTTTGCCAACCTGTAGGGTTACGTGAAATTTAAGGAAGATTTTCACCATGTGTCAATATGGGCATGTAAGGACCTTGCGCAGACATGGTATGACCTATATTACCTGACAACAGATGATGCCACTTATGCAATACTTGATCGATGGCCGACAGAATGACACACTACAACAGACTTGGTGGTGTAAGGGAGCAAGTCCGCCATGCAGTGCAAGAAGGAGGGGGACAAGCTCAAGATGACGTAGATGGACGAGGAAAGGAAGAAGGAGTCCATTGATAAGACCTAGGCAGAGTGTGATGCCGCTCAGTAGACGACGAAGCAAGCAGGTGGAACAAAGCAGGGCTCTGACAAAGACTCGAGGTCACCTTCACCTAAGACAGAGGAAAAGATGGATGAACAGACAGAACAACATGGCACAGACCCATAGGTGACATCCGCTCACATTAAATGTCCAAGGGAGCAAGAGAAAGGAGGGTCCAACAAGAAATCTAAGGCCACTAAAACATTGTTGGACCCAATCACCCTCACAGAGGGTGATTTGAATGACATCGGTGACACGGTGCAGGATGTCACCACGAAGGCCCTACAACAGTTTGAGCAGCAAAAACAACTAATATTGGGGGCTATCCAGATAGGTCTGCAGGAGCTGCAAACCCACACATCACAGGTTGGCACGGTGTCGACTAGCCTTGCTATCGGCACTTCAGAAGCTGTCGAGATGCTGTGCATGAAGGCTTCTAGCGCGACAGTGTTGCCTGATGGAGCACTGACCACAAAGAATTACGCTGACAGGCCCACTATTAGCACCCTCAAGGGAGTAGGGTTAAATCTGGTAGTGCTCCTTGGTGAAGCACTCCACCTCTTGTAGGATGGATTGGTTGTGGAGCTGAGGACCCGTGAGAACTACGCCCTCCAGGTGATTAGCGAGTAATGAATTAAGAATGAGAAGATGGCACTACAACAAAAATCTTCCATCACCGCCATGACCGAGGTGACCAACTAGAACAAGCATATATTTTAGGCCATGGAGGAGGCATGCCGAATGTTCCCAGAGTTGGCCATTCCTGCGGAAGAACTAGTTGAGGTGCTCATCTGCAAGATGGTTACATGAGTGCACGACACTCATACAGAAATGGTGAGGGTTCAGTTGGAGTTGAACCTGCAGACCACCAAGTTATGATTGAAGGCCCAACCTTCAACCCCTCCAGAAGTAAAGGAGAAGCGTGCAATCGCTATCACAGAGGCAATAACGGTGGTTGACAGTGCAGTAGCAGGCTACACGCAACTTTTTGAGTAGTCATTCAAGGTCCTGATGAGCTTGCAAGGGGACCCTAATGTACAACAACTAAAGACATAAGATCACGAGTTACATCAGTGCTATGATGAGGTCAAAGGCACAACATGAACCGTCACACTCACACAGAGACTAGCAAAGCTGTAAGAGGTCAAGCAACTGAAAGAACAAGTGGATGCAGCGTTGCACAAGGAAGCAGTGCTGAATGCATGACTGAAGCCCTTACTGGATGAGGCTTACATGGTCACAAACTCTATTGAAGGAAAGCTTGTGATTCTACAAGAAACTTAGAAAAAGCTTCAGGTCAACAGTTTAGGAGTAATGACCAAGTAGATGATTGAAGACGCGAAGCAGGCAGCTTCACAATGCACTGTCGAGGTTGCTGTCATAAGGGTCGTGCTGGGAGGTCTTCGCGTTAAGATCTTTGCACCTATGGAGTGACTCAACGGTGAGTCATAATGTTTGTGTTGGGGTCCTCTTGGGAACGTGATCCCCCAAGGATAGTTTTGGGGCTAAAAACCCATGTTTTGCGTTGAATTTTGTAATAAAGTTGTAAAGTCTACGTATTTTTTGGTCGCGGAGCACAAAGGTGTCATAAGTCATAAAGGGCTGTCCGCCCTTATTTTGTAAAGTGTAAAGATGACTATAAAGACCTACCCATGGTTTGTGGACCATGGGATTGTATAAAAAGAGCTAAGTAAGTAAGCTTTAAGGAATACAAAGAAAAGGGTAGAAGTAAGAAGTCTTGAGAGACAAGGGGAGAAGTCTAAGTTTCGGGTGTTAGCATAAGTAGAGGCTCTGTAGCTAAGTGCGCAGAGGCCTAGGGTGGAAGTACGTAGCTAAGTGCGTGGACCCCTGCAGCTGTGTGTGTAGGGTGGATAGAGTCTGTAATCATCTAAAGATATTAATACAGAGAAGCATTCTGCAAATTCTATGTCCTTGTTTCCTGTTAATGTATCTTGTCATATTGTGTATGAATTTCATTTATAATGCTTATCTGAGGCGCGAATGTATGTAATTTACATGGGATAATTGAACACAAATAAGGATATCTGTTTACACGGTGCTAACTGTGATTGTTTAATAAGATGAGTAAGACACTTAAGCTAGTATGGGAATCTGCATGATACATTGCCCTAGCAATGCGAAAGTACTAGAACTACAGGTTAGGGTTGCGCGAATGCCAATCATACCCCTTTGCTGAGGTACTAAAGGGTGGAGTAAAGGGCTAGATAGAAAGTGCCTTAGAACTCAACGACCTGCGTGAAAGCATGAATAGAAGAAATAAACCGACATCATGACCATCTCAGGGTGCGAAAACTTGGTTCCAGCATCCCCCCATACTGCTTCGGGTGAGACTTCGGTTTGCGATCCGTGGGCTGATGCTGAAAGGGCCAATAGTGTAGGGATTTGTTTGGCTAACTAACACTGAACCTATTGGCATTATCATACATGTATGACACAAGTGTTGTCCTTGATGGCAACTCTCCCAGATAAAAGATCACAATATAGCAGGTAAACATCAAGAATGAAGAAAGAAAGGTATATGCAGGTTCACTATATACCATGTCGCGTATACACGCAGGTTCACTATATACCAAGTTGCATATACATGCAAGTTCACTATATACAAAGGTGGGTATAACATACACATTCACTTTCACAAAAGGAATGGCGCGTACATGTCGGAAAACTAAGTTTTGGTTTGTGGTATTTGGACCATGGTATTTTGGTATTGGTCCATTGTATTTGGTCCGAGGTATTGACCCCAGGTATTGGGTCCAAGGTATTGGTCCTACATGGTTTTGGACCATGGTATTGAGAGTGGCCTAGACCTATATAAGGAGAAAAATATCATTAGGTCAATGTGCAAGTGTGAAAGTGATGAATATCTGATGAAGTGTGAGATCTAGTATGCAGGTTATGGGTATGTGATGGTTTGCTAAGGATGTACCTATGTGGTGAATAAAGGTTGATGGACAGGGATCATGAAAACTAAAATGCATTATCATTATATGGTATGATCATGAATAGTTCATATCCGAATACTGACACATGTCTTATCCTTTATATCTAATGACCTAGGTATATCTAAAGTAGAAAATTGCAGCGAGGGTATAAGTAATTATTTTCAGATCTGTATGCTAGTTCCCTTTGGTAAAAGGGCGTATACACGCTGGTTCGACACAACCAAGTAGCGTATGTTGTTGGTTCTAGTGGTTATTGCAGAGTACTTGGTTCCGCTCTATGTTCTGGTGACTGTGTTTTGATCACAGGGTTTCAGTGATTCAGTTGTTGGGTGATTCAGAGATTGATGATGTAGATATAGTTGATGGCTGTATTGTAGTGGTGATTGATTTTGTATTGATGGATCCAGTCTGAAAATTTATGAAACGTGGTCCCTGGAAGAAAAGAGAAGGTTGTAGCCTTTTGTAGGCCGGTGCGTACATACTAGTAAATATATTTGCCAGTACAAGAGCTAGGGGATAGTAGCTCCTTTCCAATAGACGCTGGAGAATGAGAGAAGGTTGTAGCCTTCTGTAGGTGGGTGCCTGCATACTGGTATGAGTCTGCGTCAGTACAAGATTGTAAACAGGTTTTTCTTATCTTAAAGAAAACAACAACAGGTGGTTTTTGTCTCGCATTGGGTTTCCACCTTATATCATGGTGTTCATGTGTGTCTCTTATGTGTGATGATCCGTTTTGTTCTTACTACACCTGGTTAATGTTTATATGGTTAATGATGTTCTAATGCATTGATTAAAGATTAACATATGATGAATTAACTGAATCATAAGTTTGCTGGATATACACTAGTTGCATTAAACACAATTGCGTGTACATGCGAGTTTCCTTAACTGAAGTAGCATATATGAATCTGATTATGGGAATGAAAAAGTTATTGATTTTCTAATACTGATTCACCCCCCCCCCCCCCCCCCTTCTCAATATTATTTCCAACAATTGGAATTAGAGTAGGTCCTTTAGAAGAAGCTTAATCGCTTGAAGGAAGATCCATCATGATGAGTAATCAAGAAAGAGAGGGATCCATCAAACTGCCAATCTTCGATGGGAGAAATTTCATTTACTGGAAGATTAGAACCACAACCTATCTACAATCGCTTGGAACAGATGTTTTGGAAATCGTGGAAGGAGGACATACATTTCCATCAGCAATTCCTACAGATATGGCAGGTAGAAAGCAATATGAAACCAATGCCAAAGCTGTTACTATTTTACTGGGATGTTTGTCACCATCAGAGTTTGTCAAGGTCATGTAGCTCAAATCAACCAAAGAAATATGGGACAGAATCATTCTGAGCTATGAAGGAGACACTCAGGTAAAACGTGCTAAGCTTCAAACTCTCAGAATTCAGTATGAAACTCTTAAGATGCATAGTGATGAAAGATAGCTCATTACTTCCTACGTATAGACGAGATTGTTAATTGTATGAAGAATCTGGGTGAAGAAATTAAAGAAGTTGTCTTAGTTGAGAAAGTGTTGAGATCTTTGTCTGCTAAATTTGAACCCAAAGTGTCTACCATAGAAGAAAAATAGGATTTGCAGAATATTACTATGACGCAGCTTCACGGAATCTTAACTACCTTTGAGATGAGAAAAGGAGGACCATCAGATATGAGAGAAGCCACATTTAAAGCATCAACAAAGGGAAAAGAAAAACACTATGAATTAGGACACGTTTCAGAAGAAGAAGATGAGGTAAATTTTGTCAAGAAGCTTCAACGGGGTTCTGGAAGGTTCAAAGGTAAGCTACCTTTCAAATTTTTTTCTTGTGGTATAGTTCGTCATTATGCTGCTAGATGCCCTCATAACAAAGGAAAGACGTCTGAAGGAGGTAATAGAAGTTATTATACTCATGATGATAATGATGGCTTTTCCAATAGTGATGAAGATGATCAAGACATTAAACTACTCATGGCACATGAAGATAATGGCTTAGAAAAGGAAGATTTCCTTAAACAAATCAATCAACTTAAAATCAGTTTGGCAGAAAAGGATATAGTCATAAACACAGTGACACATCAAGTCACTGAAAAGGACAAACACAATGAAGTGTTAGAATGTGAAATAGTAAAGCTAAAGAAAAAGTACACAACTCAAAGGAAGGGGGACAGCAGGAGAGACAATTGTCCGTCAGATGAAAGTAAGGATTCAGATTCCAAATCATCTCAAGAAGAGCAAGCAAATGAAGCATCAGATAAAATCATAGATCAAAAAGATCTATTCAACAAAAGGGAAAGTTCCCTCAAAGAAGAACTTATCAACTTAAAAACTCAGCTAGAGTATGCTTTCAGAGTACATCAAATGCTGCAGGAGCATAATGAAGAACAAGAAAATGAGATTCTCAATCTAAGGCAACAAGTGGAAGAAGGAAGAAAGTTTGAAGGAATCTTGAAGAAACAATATCTCGAAAAGGAAGAACAACAACAAGCTGAGGTAAATATCTTAAAAGATAAATTATAAGAAAAAGGTAAACTATTACGATTTTAAGACAGTACTAAGACTTTGCATGATATTCTTAGTAGTCAAAGGTCACCTACTATCAAAATTGGTCTTGGTTTTTATGAATCTGTTGAAGGTGAATCTAGCTCACAAGGTGAGGTAAGGAACTCTAATGCAAAATCTGAAATGCTCAACAAGTAGATGAGAGGTCAACCCCATCAACAACCAAAGAAAGAAAGTCTTCAAAGAAAATCTTTTACTCCTAATTGTGGAAGTGATAATCGATTATTTCCTTCAAGGAATGGTGTTGATGTTTTATATGTCATAATGTTGGACATGTTGCAAACAGATGCAGAAGTAGAATGGTTCAAAACCATCACAGAGAAAGATTATCACGTTCCAAGTACTTTAAGGGATATTGTTTTGCTTGCAATATGTTTGGTCACAAAGCTATTGATTGTAATAAAAGGAATATGAAACATGTAAGATGTTATGCATGTGACAAGTTTGGACATAAAGTAAAGGAATGCAGGAGCAAAATTTAGACACTAAACCAAAAAGAGCATACATCATCACAATCCTAGGAATTGAAGAAGATAGAATTATTGTTAAAAAGATGTGGCATAGCTCAGTTTGTAGACATAACAGACCCAGGGGAAGCTGAAAGTGTAAACCTTCAGTATTCCAATTTTCATACGCAACTATTATGAAGCGAAGTTGCGTATATACACGAGTTAGAGGCTGCACAGTCGCGTATATGGTGCTCTGAAGAAAAAGTAGCAGGACAAACTTAGGAAAAGAAGTCTGATATGGTTCAGTCATGGTATGCGTTGGCTGGCATATGTTCAGGGGGAGCATATGCTTCGAATAATACATTGTTGGCATTATGATTAGAAATCTTTGGTGATGATTCTTATGTGCCTAAAACTTACATCTTGCTACTTATTATTGGTTGGCCAAGAAAATGGTATTGCAGGTTATAGTTCTGGATGCTCGTGATAGATGCTTATGGTGCAGATCATATATGGTGTACGATATTTGCTGATGATGGTCATTATTATAAAATTCATGTATATCATTTGATGTAAAGGTCATGAAAAGACCTAATTTGTAACCCCACTTTGCATGGGAAGGATGATGTAATAATGTCTATTTCTGTCATGTATAAACATTTGGTATATCCCCACTTGGTTGGGTGGATGAGTCAAAATGGTGTATCCCCACTTGGTTGGGAGATTGATGTATGTATGAGTCATTGGTGATAGGAAGGTCATTATTCACTTAGTTGAGTTGTAGAGTCATGTTATTCTTTTGAAAAATATTTTTGCAGACTCGGCATGTGCTTAGGGGGAGCATGAACGGATTGATACATATTAGCATGTACAAATGGGAAGCTCAATCAGAGATTTCAGCATATACTTAGGGGGAGTATGGACAACATAATGTATATGAAGGGAGAGAATATCTTAGTCCACCCTTTACCCTTGATGTCAAAGGGGGAGAGTGACTTATCAAGTCCAAAGGGGGAGATTGTTTGCATTATGATACAGGTATGACACAAGTGTTGGCCTTGATGGCAACTCTCAGATAAAAGATCGCAATATAGCAGGTAAACAACAATAATGAAGAAAGAAAGCTATACGCAGGTTCACTATATACCAAGTCGCATATAAACATAGGTTCACTATATACAAAGGTGTGTATAACGTACACACGCACTTTCACAGAAGGAAAGGCTCGTACATGTCAGAAAACTAAGTTTTTGTCCGTGGTATTTGGACCATGGTATTTTGGTATTGGTCCATGGTATTTGGTTTGAGGTATTGACCCTAGGTATTGGGTCCAAGGTATTGGTCCTACGTGGTTTTGGACCATGGTATTGAGAGAGGCCTAAACCTATATAAGGAGAAGAAGATCATTAGGCCAATATGCAAGTGTGCAAGTGATGAATATCTGATGAAGTGTGAGATCTGGTATGCAGGTTATGGGTATGTGATGGTTTGCTAAGGATGCACCTATGTGGTGAATAAAGGTTGATGGACCGGGATCATGAAGACAAAAATGCATTATCATTATATGGCATGATCATGAATAGTTCAGATTTGAATACTAACGCATGTCTTATCCTTTATATCTAATGACCTGGGTATATCTAAAGTAGAAAATTGTAGCGAAGGTATAAGTAATTATTTTCAGATCTGTACGCTAGTTCCCCTTGGTGAAAGGGCACATACACGCTAGTTAGACATAGCCAAGTAGTGTATACATTACGATATTTGATATTTGAAGTTGCTGTTGGTTCTAGTGGTCGTTGCAGAGTTTTGGGTTCTACTCTCTGTTCTGGTGACTGTGTTTTGATGATAGGGTTTCAGTGATTCAGTTGTTGGGTGATTCAAAGATTGATGATTCAGATATAGTTGATGGTTGTATTGCAGTGGCGATTGATTTTGTATTGATGGATCTAGTCTAAAAATTTATGAAACATGGTCCTTGGAAGAAAAGAGAAGGTTGTAGCCTTTTGTAGGCCGGGACCTACGTACTACTAAATATATTGGCTAGTACAAGAGCTAGGGGGTTGTAGCTCCCTTCCAGTAGAAGCTGGAGAATGAGAGAAGGTTGTAGCCTTCTCCGGGTGGGTGCCTGCGTACTGGTATGAATCTACGCCAGTACAAGATTGTAAACAGGTTTTTCTTATCTTAAAGAAAACAACAGCAGGTGGTTTTTGTCCCGCATTGGGTTTCCACCTTATATCATGGTGTTCATGTGTGTCTCTTATGCGTGATGATCTGTTCTATTCTTACTACACTTGTATACTATTTATATGGTTAATGATGTTCTGATGCACTGATTAAAGATTAACATATGATGAATTAACTGAATCATAAGTTTGCTGGATATACGCTAGTTGCATTAAACATAGTTGCATGTGCAAGCAAGTTTCCTTAATTTAAGTAGCGTATATGAATTTGATTATGGAAATGAAAAATCTATTGATTTTCTAATACTGATTCACCACCCCCCTCTCAGTATTATTTGCAACAAACCTGGGTCAGGCCCCACGTAGCCAACAATTGGAAACCCATATTGTAATACTTGATATTTTATATAATAAAATTTATATGGTTGGAATTGTTTTTATTTTCACTTGATATTATTTAGCCTTGTAATTAACATATGTAACTTCGCATTATCATATTAGATAAACATGAACATTGTATGACATTTTCTTAAAATTTAGTCGCAAAATTGTACTAATTAATTTATGGTGATTAATAATAAACACATAAAATCAATCTAAAACAACTAAATTAGTAGTTTACATTAATTAATGATGAACACGAATAAAATGAATATATGACTAAATTAGTCATTTATAATGATTATGAATGAAACTAAATGAAATGAATAAAAACTACTAAATTAGTCGTTTATATACTGAATATGAAAATACCAAAAAAAGATAAATGAATACTGCAAATGATCATTTTTTATTAAAATGATGACTAAATTTTGCATATATACAACTATTAGTAGCTAATTTAAAGTATCTTATAACATGACTAAAATTTAGTAATATATCTTTGGTCATTAATTGGTTTTAAATGATGACTAAAATTTGCATAGATATGACTATTAGTAGCTAATTTACAATATATTATAACACGTCCAATATTTTGGTCATATTTCTTTGGTTATTAATTGGTTTTCTCGAGGATTCATATAGTAATATATTTTGCTATATATTTGGTCATTAATTGCGACAATTAATGACTAAACCAATGAAAATTTTATGACCAAATTTATGACTAAATATACTATTAGATGGTAAAATTGAGGAAAACAATTAATGACTAAGCTAAAAATGACTAAATTTGGTTGCGTTATAAAATACTGTGAATTAGCTACTATTGGTCACTGACTGAAAAACGGTTGTTTATATGAAAAATTTAGTTGTTTTTTTAGTAACTAACTAGTCATTTTGTACTAGTGCATAGACTAGGTTGAACCAAATATTTCTTTCAACCAGTCACCCCTATTCCATATTCCAAGCATGAATGTGGCATCTCATGAAACACGTCAAACACAACCAAGCTGCAGCTTCCAGAGGCCAAACCACCTCAACTTTCAGCTAGTGATTCCACCTCATGGTCATACATCACTAACCATCCAGGTCAGTCTTTACCTAGTTGTCGAGGGCTCCAGAGCATTTTTTCCAAACAAGGTTTCTAGGACTAGTAACTGAACCCACAACTATTGTCGAGCTCAAGAGAATTTGTCCAACCAAGGCTCCTGGACTAGTAACATAACCCATCAAGGGCTCAAGAGTGTTTTACCAACCAAGGCTCCAAGACTAATAACTCAACCCAAGTTGTTACAGGGCTCTAGAGAATTTGTCCAATCAGGGATATAGGAACTAATAACTCAACCCACAACCAAAGGGATATGAGGGCCAACCATAAAGAAAAATTCAAACCCACAACACTATGGCTGTTCAGGAAATGGAAAGGCTAGGAAAAACCATTGTCAATTTAGGCAATCCTCCATGCCAGTGACAACTCATAACCAAGACACCATATGCATGTACCATGCATGCCAAAAATAGCAAGGAAACTATGCACACAACTCGATACCTGCAAAGAAATCCATATGTAGTTGTTGATCCCACTATCCCCTTGTGCTTTCTTGCTTTCCTTTTCTTCTTTCTTCAAATCCAATGTATGCCACTCCTCGAAGGGTGCTCCAAGATAACTCTAAGTGTCCAAGAGTATGAGAGAGAGAATAGAATGAGAGTCATAAGTGAACTGACAAAATTCTATGAACTAATCCTCATAAACCTTTTTATCGTTGAGACCTCTATTTTCTTCATTTTTCCATTATTTTCTTTCATTTTCCTTATCACATGCAACCAGTGACCTTTCACTTTCATTTTCTCCTATTTTCCATTATTTTCATAAATAAATTCCAAATAATGCCTCTTTTCCTTTTCAAAACATTTGCCTAGGCCTTTGCCTTTTTCCTTAGCCATTAATAAACGGAAGTGACACCCCACTAGAATGTTTTTCCCACCACTCAACTTGGAATACATGTCCCTTGACCTTGGTATTATATTTTTTTACATGACTTTTTAACCAGGGTTGTTACAGAACCCCCCCCCTTGGGGGAACATTGTCCTCGGTGTTCAATGACACCTATAAACCAACAAACCACTGAAAACAAAAGATATTTCATATGGAACTTTATAACACAACTCATTGCAATATTTATAATGACCACTGCTAAAGCATGACAAATATACAATTTACTGGAGATTTATAACACAACTCATTATGGTATTTACAATAACATCCACATATACACATACACATTTTCTTCAACCGACAAATAATCATTTTTCTGTGGATCTTTATAAATCCACCTTGATACAATATTTACAAAGATATACACATATATACATATGCACGTTTTCTCAACTAGCAAATGAAAGGATACAAAGCCAACATCCACAACAAGGGAATCAAGAGGCTCACACCTCCACCCTCAAGTAATACCAGGATTCACCGCCTTCCCAGGAAGTCCATAATCCATTGCCAAAGTCAAAACTGCATCTAATGTCTAATGCTACAATCCAATGCTACTTTTCCTCTTAGTGAACAGTTACTGACTCATTGTTCCAGGCACACCCCCAATATGCATATGATTCCATCTGACAATGCTAATGACCAAAAAAATTCATCCTTGACCTTTGCTTCTCTTCAACAAAGTCCCTTGGGAAATCTAGTCACCCCCTCCCATGCAGTCACACACCTTCCAAGTTTCGTTGGCACCCTCATCCCGGGCAGTCCATCCATTGGCAAGGTTTCCTAGCATTGGAAGGTCCAAAAACCAAGGCATATCCCTACCTCAAAACCATCACATTGGTCATAGCATGCTCATGGCAGTTAATGGACATTATTGGGTACCAGTGCCCCACAATGGCCTTGCTCTTGAAGTGCCTTACCAACATTTTGTTGCTTGTTCCAATTTCTTTCAATGATGCCACTAATTCTTCCAGCTAGTTTCAACCACCAAAACTGGGTATTTTCATGCTTTCATATACCAAGCACATATCTGCTATTAGATTTAAAATAAATTGAAATCAATTCAAATAATACCTCACTAGTTGTTTGTCAATAAGGTACACTTGCAATCCTATTTATTGCTTATCACAACAATTCACACTAGTTGTTAGAGCAAATCAGTATGTATAAACATATCACTTCCAATTAGCTCAAAACACAACCGTCATAAATTAAAATCATGAATCTCATGAAATCATCATAAACCATAATCATAAATAACATGTAACCATCATAGATCAGAATCATAGATCACATGCATAATAAAACTAAAATAAAATACTAACACTTATCCTTTAATCAGTCCTTTGCTTCTACTTGTATCCTTGGTCCTTCTCGTATGCACACCAAATTAGTTGCCTCACCCGACAAGCAACTA
The DNA here is from genome assembly GCA_000404065.3 of Pinus taeda. Lineage (NCBI taxonomy): Eukaryota > Viridiplantae > Streptophyta > Pinopsida > Pinales > Pinaceae > Pinus > Pinus taeda. The sequence continues at coordinate 58,192 of APFE030789701.1, forward strand.
GTGCCTTTTTCTTTTCTTCAATCACGTACACATACACGATGTACATCACAACACAAACATCCACACAGCGTACGACACCACACAATACATACACCTACACCCAGTGTACAACACAACACATACATCTATACCCAATGTACAACACTACACAATACATGTACCTATACTTGGCATACAATACAACACAATACATGTACTACACATAGTACAACACAACGGATACACATGTCACGATACCACAACTACACAATGCACATACATAGTATTGCATGTACACAACACAACATGTATGGCATGCACACAATACCACATGTATACCAGTACCATATGTATAACATGTACACCATACCACCTGCACACAACACCATATGCACAATGTGTGCAAAATATCACATGTACACAACACCACCTGCACAACATGTACACAAAGCCACATGTACAATGTGCCACCTGTACAAAATACCACATGTACACAACACTGCATGCAAGATATGTACACGAAACTACATGTACACAATGCCACATGCATGACATGTACAAAATACCACCTGCACACAGTACCACATGTACAAAATGTACATGTTGTCTTAAGGGGTCTTGACCAAGTTCAAAGTTAGTTGGGCCAAACAACAAAACCCTGCACTATTGGCCCTTTCGGAAACAACTCGCGCAGCGTAGGCTACAATCTCACCCAAAGTAGTATGGGGGGATGCTGGAACCAATTTTCTACATCTAGAGAATAATGTGATGTCTTTTAGTGCCCTAGATCTGCCTTCGCTCAGATTTATAAGCCCTTAGGGATCGGTACTGCAACGTTTTTAAAAATAGCCTTCAGACCTTCGCGAAAGTCCACAATCAGTCTTTGTGGACCCTTAACAGTCTATTCATACACTTACGGGCACCAGAAAACAACCCTAGATCAGAGCTTGCACAAATCTACTTTAAGTATTTAATAAACATAACCAATTTTATCCTAGTCTTTGCGAAAATACTTAACATGCATTGTGTACATTTATTAAGACTTATTCAAGTGAATCATGCATCATTAGATCAATATTTCATAAACACATTAGCCATCCACAACATATATTGTAAACATAAGTAAACAAAAATAAATAGATCTACACAAGAATTCTTCAATAATCTTCTTTATTGATATTCAGATCGGGTTTACAGATTCAAAACTACCCTGCCACTCAACTGTAGACTCTACCCAGGCCTTTACGTACTCAGCTATAGAGCCTTTCTCTCCTATTTGACCCACTTCTTTGTGCTAAGACTTCCAAGACTTCATTCATTATCCATCGTGACATGTGTTAGACTCTCTAAGACACACCTATTTATAGCTTTTTACAGACATTCCCATGGTCCGCGAACCATGGGTGGATCTCAAAACTGACTCAAATTTTACATAAACAAGGGGTTAAAACCCCTTTGACTCCTAACCATATACGTGCTCTGCATCCACAAATTGCAAAGATTTTACATTAATTACAAAAAACACATCAACACTTCGGTTATTTTAACCCCAAAACTGACCCAGAGGACCCCATCCCAATAGGCCACCAACATAAATATCATGAATTTCCCTTGAGTCACTCAGTTGGTGCTACGATCTTGCTGTGAATATCCCCCAACTCCACCTGAACTACATCAACTTCACAAATGCTCTGAGTGGCTGCCTACTTGACCTCCTCAATTAGCTTCTATATAGCTAGTCCTTCTACGGCCAACTTCATTGCCTATTGTGTCTGCTGCAAGCCCTTTAGCTTATCCTTGATGGTTTTCATGATTTGGTAAGCTTCTTCCGACCATGGCTCTAGCCTGGCCTTTAGCAAGGCCTCCTTCTTTTGTACCACCTCTACTTGCGCTAGGATCTTCTTCCCCTCCTGTAATTTTGCAAGGCACTGTGCTGGTGTGATTGTGCGTGCTGTTGCCCTAACCTCATCATACTGCCGCTGTAGCTCCATGATCTCTATATTTAGTGTCTATAGATTTGGGTCCTCCTGTAGATTGGTGACCAACTCCATGGCTTGCTCAAATACTTTGTGCATTCCGTAACTATGGCATCCAAAGTAGCCAGTCCTTCCTTGATCGCGGCTCCGCTTTGTTCCCGGACCTCCGGTGGAGTCGTGGGCTGCATCTTCAATTGAAGCTCAATGATATTCATGATGAGTTCAAATTGAACTTGATTAACCTTAGCTTTAGCGTCACACACACCAATAACCAATTTTCTAATCTTCGCTTCTGGCTATGCGTTCTCAAGAATATGAAGCTCAGGCACTATTCTGCATGCCTCTGCGACTGCTGACTTCAGTCATGAACTGTGTGCTTTGAGTGCCTCCTTTTCCTACAGAACCTGTGTCTTCTCAGTGAACAACTATTGATTCTTAACCTTGATTTTGATGGCAGCACTAAGTGCATGTTGTTTCCGAATGTGAAGTTCCTCCATGACTCCTTGTAATAGTGCATGCAATGACTCGAGTTGCATCATAGCAAGGTTTAGGCCCATCTTCGAGACTCTATCAAGGAGGGTGCTTTTTTCCTTGGTGTTGGCATGGACTGAACCTGTAGGCAAGGGGAAGGCTCACACATCCTGTGACGGCCACGGAATTATCTCTGTGCCTATACTTTGACCTCATGTCTAACTGCCTATTGCGCCTCTCACTTTCTTGAGATCTTCTTGGATCTTGGTTTCTTGGAGATAAAACACTCAAAGATCCTTCTGGACTCCTCCCAATGTTTTTATGTACTACTATTCCAACTACTGCAGTACTTCTGTGGCAGCGTCCCTAACTTTATCACCGATCTCATCCAGATCGCTTTCTGTGAGCACCATGGGATCAACCCATGTTTTCTGAGATTTCTACTTCTTCCATGATCCACCTTGTTGTTCCAGCGCACATATTTTCAGAATAAAGGGGGTGTGCTACCCTTCCTTGCCTCCACTACCTTGTCCTATTTCTATTTGTGTCTATGACGAAGGTGATTTGTTACCTTTTTGGGTCTTGTCCTACTCCTGTTTCACCTTTTCCCTGGAAACACGTTCCTTCTCAACCTGAGCATTCTCTATAGCATCCTTCTTTTTCTTTACAACCAAGTTCTGCGTAGCCTGCTTAGCTACCTCCTTCCTTTTTTTCATGGCCACACTCTCCACACTTGTGCTTGGCCTAGTAGCTATATTTGAAGGGGGGGCGCCATTCGGCTGGCCAGCGCACCACTACATCCTGCACATTGGTCTCTGTCACCAAGTATGAAAAATCATGCCACTTGTGTGCTAGATCCTTCCGCACTTGGATATATACCTGATGAAAGTCAACCTTGAAGGTTGTATAGGCTGACAGCTACATGTACAAGGTTGGGGACAACCTTGGGCATGGGTTAATCACCATGCAAATACTTGATTCCATCAAGATCCAAAATAAAAAAAAAATTCTGTGATCTGCGCAGGTTCCTTTTTAGCCCACAAGGAGGTTAACTGTGCTACCTACGGTTATCCTTCTTCTAGTGGAAGAAACTGGCTATCCTCCGACAATTCCCATGCAACCAATACAATCAAGAGCAGTAACCAAGCATAATGAAATGACATGGTCTCATCCTAGGCCTCGCAGAAATTCACGAGGAATTACTGGCACAGGTATTTGGACTAGTTGAATAGGATGTCCTTCACGCACTGAGAAGCTAGGGACACTATGGGTGCTAGAACTTCATCTGTGTGGCACTTCCTCATCACTTTTCCTACCAATATCTACATAACCAACTGAACTGCGGGGTCTAAGATAGATAAAATTGAGTACTCGCACGACTTTGTTACAAGTTCATAATCTTTCTTCATCCACTCAACAAGTTCCTTCTCCCCAGTATTTCCACCAAACTCCTTGGCTAGGTTCAGACCTTCATGCGACAAGTGTGTAGTCCTGGGAATAAGCATATATGTGATGGGTATAGGCCCTCCTATCCATAAACACCCATCATGCACCAGAGTGAGCAGTTGGCATATGAAAATTGTGTTAATAGTGGTGCAGTGGTAATTTGGCACCCAAAGCAAGTTGGGCAACCCAGATTTCTCAACACCACAAACCCATTCCTTTATTTCTAGCACTGTCACACCCATTTCTTCATAATGCACGCATTTCATGAAGTTATTCATCGCTAAGTGTGGGAACTTAGCATGATCTGCTAGGTCCTAGTCCTCCATCTTCAATAACGGGACTTGCGCGAGTCATGAACCTTCAAAAGGCACCTTCTCAGGTAGAAGGGGTGTGGAGATGGTGAATTTCTCTGAGTTGGAGTCTTTGGTGATGTTTGACTTCCCCTTTCTCAGAGGGATATACCTAGGGAGCTTTGTTATGGGCTCTGTGCCTTCAACATCGATATCTTTTGTTCATTGGCCTTCTTCCACCTCCAGGTCTACAACCTTCTACTTATCTTTTTCTCATTGTTTATCTTTCTTCTGGGCTAGTGTCACAGTATGCTTCCTTGGAGAAGCACATATATGCATCAATTTTTTCTACTTCTCCTTTGTAGAAGGTTGTTTTTCTTTCACCATGGATTGTTTTGGTCTTGGCAACCTCGCGCCATGGGCACTGCAGACGTAGCTTCAACAATGGACAGTTCAGGTCCTGGGGTGTCAGATATGGCTACTTTTGAACTCAAAGCCTCAACAAGGTTGGTTCCAGTCATCCTCTCCATAAATAGGTCATGGGCTTCTAGGGAAACATCTATGTGGGTGAAGAATTCCTCCCAAAACACTCAGCTCATAAGTGACAGACAAAAAATTTCAGCAAAAAATCCAAGGGTACGAAGTGTTCTTTGTTGGACTGACATGCATAATTTATACAGGTTTTTGAATTGAAACCCAACTTTTCCCCCCAAATTCTGACAATTAATGTTGTTTTGGCGGTAGATCTTGAAAGATTTTTTCCTTAAATGCCATCAGCCCTCTCTTCTTAATTGTCTTCTAGCTATCAAGTCATGAACAATGACTCCAATAGTCACTTTTCTATTACACCGGGTGACACCTCCCTCCATAGTGCAACTTCCTTTGCATAACTTCATATGTTGTAACTTCACCATTTTCCACCCAGCCCATTTGCTATGTAGTCCTTCAACCCTAGCAGTGTAGTTTATAGTCCTACACTCCCTTGCAACTGCTTGGAGCACTAAGACTGTTCTGCTGCCATATAGTCATTGTGTAGGATCACATGTATACAGCTTCAATCAGCTCCCATTCAATCTTCCTGGGAAAGGTTCTCCATTCAACTTGATGAGCTAAACTATGCCTCGATCTGTAATTTCTTTGATAATATATGGCCCTAGCCCATGCATCTAAAATTTACCAAAAAATTTAGTAAACTTACTATCATATAAAAAGACCAGATCATTTATCTTGAATGTGCAAATTTTGATGTGTCAATCGTGCCATGCTTTTTCATGTTCCTTCTGTACTTGCTGATGGAATCCAGCGAGGAATCGATCCTCTTCAAGCTCCATCAGCTGCGTGAGTCGTTCCTCCAGGGCTTCACGATCTTCCATACCTGTGAGAGATGTTATGCACATAATAGGCACAATATATTCTATAGGCATCATGACTTCTACGCCATAGACCAATCTAAACGGTGTTTGTCCTATCAGCTTCTTGCAAGTAGTCCTGTATGCCCATAGTACTGTAGGTATGTGCACATCCCAATCATTTCACTGTGTGTTGCAGATCTTCATCAACACATTATCCAAAGTCTTGTTTAAGGCCTCAACAGTTCCATTCACCTACGGGTGATACAATGTACTTTTCTGATGGTAGACTTAGAATTCCTATGTTACCGCGTTGATTATTTCATTCTGAAAGTGCATAACTTGGTCACTCATCAATACTTTCGGGTGACCAAATATGGTTAAGACATAATCAAACAAAATCTTTGCTCCTGTAGCCCCTGTATAATCCTTAACCAGATGTGCCCCTACCCATCTAGTTAGATATTCCATCGTAGTGATGATGTAGCACGCACTTGTCTTCTTTCTTGGGGGCTGAATTGGCCCAACAAAATCAGTCGCCCATTTTTCAAATGGCTGTAATGATACTTGAGGTTGTAATGGAAATTCATCCCTTCACAATGGTCTTCCCATTCTTTGACATGCATCACATTCCTTACAATACACTTTAGAATTCTTGTGCAACGTTGGCCACCATAGACCTGCGTGCAATTTTTTTTGCGCAGTTTTTTTTCCTGCATAATGTCCTCCCACAACCCCTCCATGAGCTTTAGTGAGAATTCTATTTCTCTCAAAATCAAGCACACATCTTCACAATATTTCATCAGTAGCCATATTATATAGATGTCCTGCAATTAGTGAAAATTCTACCGCTCGTACCACTAGATCCTTCTTTTGCTGACTTGTATACCCTTCTGGTGCCATCCCCATAGTTAAGAAATGAATGATATCTGCAAAATGGTTATCCACTACACACACCATGAAGAGATATGCATCTAACAACCCATCCTCCAAATTATTAGGCTCCTCTTTTGCCTCGATTAGTGAAAGATGGTTAGGTCCTGCATTCAACCCCCCTGGTTTCACAATGACCTCAATGTCATACCCCTAGAATAGCACCAATCATCGGCAGATCTTCCCCCCTTACACAGGCTTATTGACTAGGTATTTCAAGGCAAAATGATTAGTGTACATCTTGAAATTCCCTCATAACAGATAGTGCCTAAACTTCCACAGCGTGTACACCATGGCCAATCCTTCGTGCACTGTCGTTGAGTAATTCTTCTCGGCCTTCAGTAATTCCCTATTGGCGAAGGCTATAGGGTGGTCCATTTCTCCTTCAATGGACTGCGTTAACACTATACCCAATGCAATGCAAGAGGCATCAACATATATGTTAAACACCTTCTTCCAATCCAGGAATACTAGGATCGGTGCAGTGACCATATTTTCTTTCAAAACATCTAAGTTGCGCTGGCATTCTTCATCCCAACATAATGTTGCATCCTTCCTCAACAGGTTCTCCATAGGTGCAGTAATCTGAGAATATGTCTTGATAAAGTTTATGTAATATCCTGTACGTCCCAATATTACATGCAGTTGCTTTACATTCCTTAGGGCCTCTAGTTTCACTATCATGCAATCTTGGCAGGGTCCACAATCAACCCTTGCTTGCACACCACATAACCCAGTAGGATTCCAAAGGGAACACAAAATATGCATTTCTTTAGATTCAACGCAATTTGGTATCTTCGATACGTATCCAACATCAAGTGCAAACTTGCTACATGGTGCTTTAGTAGTTCGAACACCATCTAGTCATCAAAGTACACTTCCAAGAACTTATGAATAAACTCCTTGAACATCGTAATGACTACGTGAGAAAATATCGCAAGCACATTCTTGAGTCCAAATTGCATTAAAATGTATTGCAAACATCCCCATTCTGTCGCAAAGGTGTTTTTCTCCTCTCCTCAGGCGCGATCTTAATTTGGTGATATCTCGAAAACCCATCAGTGAACGAATAGGCCTCCTGCCCTCCAACATTGTCTAATACCTCATTAGTAAATGGTGTTGGAAATGGATCATGGACGCACACATCGTTAAGCTTTCGCAGATCCACGCAAATCCTTATTTAACCCTTTTGTTTCTTCTCCTGAACCACCATTGGGCTTACCCAATCAGATTCTTCAACTTGTTCTATGAAGCCCACTTCCAGCATCTTATCCAACTCTAAGCGAACCTTTTTCTTGTATTTGGGATTAAGGTAATAAGGCCTCTATTTAATAGGCTTCACATCCGACTTTAGAGTGATTTTCATAACACCCAAGTCTCTTACTATGCCCTTCAAATCCAAAAATTTGGTAGGTTGCAGAGTAACTCAAAAACTCTATCCATAGTAGCACCATCCCAGTAATCCCCAATCTTTGCAAACTTCGGTTATGCTTCAGTCCCAATGTTTACTTTCTTTGTTTTCAATGACGTGATGATGTCCGAGTTGTCTATTTGTGGGCCCTTGATTTTGTGACACCCTTCCACCTCTGGAATGTTGATATTTCTTGGATATTCATCCTCCTCCTCAACAATTACATTATAACATTCCAGCGCATGGCATAGCTGGGTGCCCCAATCTGGATGGACCCATTCCAGAAGTTCGTGTGGCATTCTGAATATCACTACCTTAATCTTCTGTAAGGCTTGATCGATGCTCATGAAGCCATCTTAAAAAATGAAGGTCAATAAGAATCCTTCCCTCAATATATCCCACTCTGCAGTGCTATGGCAGAGCTCTGTTTCCAAATACCAGTTCATGGGGATTGTATCCACAGTATGGAAAAATAAGTGTACCCATTTTGGCTGTGGCTCCATTCCATTAGCTTTAGTCCACTTTGCTAGTGGATCACATGGATCATCTCCCATCATATTTATCACTCAACTGAGTGCTAGGATGGCCAACCTGCAACCTCATCATCCTTCTGTACTCCCGCCATCCATCAAAGTTATCCTTTTGTGTACCCCACCATTTTGCGGGCATAGTGTGCAGTGCCAAATCTAATGCTTGGAAGCGGTGATGCTTAGGGACTTCATGTTGAAATGCATCCAAAAAATTATCCATGTTAGTTAAACTATCATAGTAAGGTAATTTCCTTACCTTTGACAAAATTCAGCGCAACCATTTAGTCATCATATTGCATCACAGCGTAGATACTTCATGCAAACGATTATGCGAATGCTCCAACTCTTCATCTGAATTAGAGATGCAGGAACTCTCATGGTCCCATGCAATCCTGCCATCTGTCATTGGATTGATCCAACCCTAGTATCACATTGTTATCCTGTAAATATGATCCATATCATCTTCACTTTCTTCATAATCGTGGACCGGTTTAGTGTAGCATGCCCGTTTAGCAGGGTCCAATGACACTACAACTCAAAGTGATTTCTTTTCAAATGACATTGTCCTCTTCTTCAAGTTGATGACCCCATTCATGTCAATGGCCCAGTCAATTCCGAGGAGCATGAGGTATGGATTGTTGTCATAAACGATCTCTATCACTTCAAAGTCAGCCATCTCGCTCACACTTACTATTTCAACTATTAGTCCATATAATCATCCCATCGGAATGATCTTTTGCTGGTTTTCCATTCTAAGCTAAATTGGAGACCACTGCAGCATAGGGCTACCCATTATTTCCCATGTTTGTTTTAGCAAAACGCTCACATCATACCCCATGTCCAAGATGACCTGGTCCATCTCATAATCTCCTATCTGCACGTGAGCCTTATCTCTCACCCCGTTCTAGCCTTATGTTGCCAATTTTTCTAACTACACAGTGTCCATTAGGGACATTTTATTTGCTAGTGCATTTGTTTATTAACTCCTACAGGCCTTTCACATCTTTGCTATTGTGCAAAAGTTTCATGCATGTCTCCAAGAATGTGGTAAGGACAAAGGGATCAACCTCTGTAGGCACGTTGGTTTCTTGCACTTTGTTCTAGCTTCCTGAGGTGGAAACCTCAATGAAGCTTTTCTTGGCTTCCATAAAATTTTCCTTAGTGCATGCTAAATAAAAACCAACTTCCTTTTCTGGGGCCTTGTGGACCCATCCGTCCTCTTTAGGCTATTTTCCTTTATCCTCACTAGTGGTTATCTCGCTTCTCAGCACTATATTCGTGCTCTGGTCCTCCTAGTGGGGCTTAGCTCTCATCATCTGTAAGTTCTAGGTAGATTGCTGAGGCTGTGACTTTTTCTCCTGCATCTTAGCTATTAGCACCGGGCATTCTTCTATAGTGTGGTCAAACTAGCTACAGTATTGACATGACAATCGTGTCTGATTCAAACACTCCCACACATAGTTCCCTATAGTTCCCTGGTGTTCTGCAGTTGTAACAAATAACTTGACTCGAGCCTCTACTAGGCCCTCCTCCTCCTCAGCCTCATGCTCGTCCCTCATATCCTCCACACGCTCCTCTGATACCTTGCTCTGGACACCGAGTTTCTGCTTGCATTCAATAGGTAGGTGTTCTTTCCATCATCAGATCATAGCTGTGACAATGATGCTCATTGTGGCCCACTAATTTGTAGAAGTTACAGAACAATTGTTGTGGTGTTTGGACAAAATTTTGAAGCAATTGAAAGTTATCCATTGCGTGTTACCTAGCAACTTGGAAGATAGCACACCATAGCGCAGCCCTGACACTCGGTCTTGCTGGAGCTTCTGGCCTTAGGGGAATCATCCCCCCTTTGTGATATAGTCATGAATACAGGATAGTGGTCTTTATCATTCCCTTGACTCTTACACTCCAGACACTAGAATTTCACGCACACCTCTGGCTTAGTCTCCTTGTCTTTCTTCAATCTATGCAATTCTAAGCATAGGCTCTATAACTGAGTGAATTTTCTCTACCCCGAAGGTCACATCTTGGATAGGTGTCACATGCAACCTTGTCGCAATTTCCAAGGCATATGCCTGAGTTCCTCTCTTCTATTGTGACAGAGCAATCCTCAGGTGGGGCAGATGTGAAGCCATAAACCATTCGCGGTGTTGACCATCTATGAGATGCATATTAGCTTCTTGAATTACACATTTCATCCTTTGATCTAACTCCTAAGGCGTCTCATTGACCCTCAGCATGATCTCCTTAAATCCAAATACTGATTGTGAGTCAGACTTAGGATTAATAAACTCTTTCTTTAAAGAATCTGTAGTCTCTGCTAGCATTACTAGAGGATTATCAAAATAGTATTTAATATACTAGGTCAGTGCGCGATCCTGTAGAGCAGTAACCAATTGTGCCTTCTTTACATTGTCATCAATAATTTGTTGCTGTTATGAAACCAAATCACAAAAATATAGAAAAGAAATATCAATGCCTTAGAAATTAGCCTCTTTGAGGGGGAAAGCTCCTTTACATCACAAAAAAGAAAAATTCTTTGATGATACAAATGACAAGACCTCCTTTCTAAATATAAGAGTCTAAGGGGTCATAACATAATCAAAGCCGACATAACAATAATAATTTAAGGACACAATAGTCAAAATAATGGGCTTCTATGGGGCACAATACTAACAATATGGGTACTACATGGGCACACCAATATAATAAGGGGGTTGCAATAATAAGAATAAGGGGTTACACTAGTTGTTTAAGGACCTAACATGCCCCTCTCATTAAAAAAATTTTGTCCTCAACACTTGAGTAGTTATGGATTCTTCTGTATAAAATTTTCATCTTTCCATGTGGAATCTTCAGCAGGTAAGTTCTTCCACTTGATAAGATACTCTGAAATTGATCCATTTCATAGCTGTTGATTTCTCAGTTTTGTGACTGCTTCAAGTTCCAATATGATTTTTCCTTCCTTGTTAATTTCTGGGAATATTGTTTGAACTAGGATCTTCTGCAACTTTTGAATGAGTTCCCACCCTAGTTCATCATTCTTCCATTCATCCCTTGCTTCATTTATCTAATTTGGTTGGATAATTATACCCACCTCTAGCATTTCTCCAACCATACATTCAATTTCACTCCTTTTAGCATATGGATATTTGTAAGGCCTGATGTTTGGAGGAACACTTCCTGGAATAAAATAAATATCATGATCATGATCATGAATAGGTGTGAGGCATCTGGGAGTCTCAAATACCTTGGAATGATTATCCAATACTTTTTGGAGATCTAGAGAAATAGATGATTCCGATGTAGGAACATCTAATGAACATAATTGTGCAATTACGCTTCGTTGTTCTTTCTTTAGAAGCTTTTTCATTCCATTAGAGCTGATTATACTTCCCAGTTTCCCTGTGATACCCCTTAATTCAACTTCCTTTCCTTTCGAAGAAAATTTCATGAAAATTTCTTGAAAATTAAAAGCTATTTTACCCAAGGATTGTAGCCATTCGAATCCTAGTACAACTTCAGTAACACCCATTGGAATGGATATAGGAAACAATGCAATTCCTTAGCAATCTTACAATGAACAAAATTATGGGTACTACACGAATCAATCAACACTATTACCTTTTTCTTCTTCATATGTCCTTCTATCTTGATAGTTTGAGGAGTGGTAATTCTGGCCAATGCATTACAATATGTGGCATGATTCATTTCTTCTTTCTCTGTGGTTGGTTCCTGGTGAGTATCCTTTTCTTTTGATGTTTCTTGATCCTTTTCTTCCTGATATTTCACTACTTGAACCTTCTTCTTCTTGATATGTCCTTGTATATTGAGAGTTTGAGGAGCGGTAATTCCTTCTAATGTAGTACAAGATATAGTTAGATTCATTTCTTCTTTCTCTAGGGTTTTTTCCTAGTGTATATCCTCTTCTTTTAATGTTTCTTGATCCTTTTCTTCCTCCTCTTCATAATCTATGTAAAATAATTTCTTCTCAGCACACTTATGACCTTTAATGTATTTGCTATCACAATTGTAACAAAGCCCTTTTGCTATTTTTTCTTCCAATTGCTATGGTGTCAACCTTGTAGGTTATGGAAGGCTAGGAGAAACAACACTTCCATATTTATAGTTGTGAGTGGTATACTTCCTTGTTGTCATAATTTTGCTTTCTAGTTTTCTTTCCAACCTGTATGCCTTCTCCAATGAACCAGGTTCCCAAAGGCGAACCTCATGTTGGATGTTATATTTTAAAAACCCTATGAAGATATCAATCCTCTGCTTCTTTGGAATATCATTTACCTTGATATTCAATTTTTGAAATTCCTCAATGTGCTTTGCCATTGAACCTTTGATATTTATTAATTGGCTAAAGAAGGTGTTGCTCTTTGTCTCCTCAAAATGTGTTATAATTTCCTCTATGAAAATTGACTAGGTGACAAGTGATTTACAGGAACAAGGTCCCCCATACCATACAAGCTAATTCGGTTCTAAATATAAAGATGCAATAAGTACCTTTTGTAACAGTTTCACGTCATGTAGATCAAAATATTTCTCCTTCTATAGTATACATGTTATCGGATCCTTGCCATCAAACTTCCTCATATCTCTTTTTCTTGCTTTTAGGAGCTTGATCTTGAAACAAATGTAACTTTGCAGTTTATAGTCCTGCACTCACAACTACCTGGAACACTAAGACTGTTTTGCTGCCATATAGTCATTGCGCAGGATCCCATGTATACAGCTTCAATCAGCTCCCATTCACTCTTCCAGGAAAATTTTCTCCATTCAACTTCATGAGCTAAACAACACCTTGATCTGTAATTTATTTGATAATATATGGCCCTAGACAATGTATCTGAAATTTACCCAGAAATTTAGTAAGCTTACTATCATATAACAAGACCAGATTGTTTATCTTGAATGTGAAAAGCTTGTTGTGTTAATCGTGCCATGATTTTTCATGTTCCTTCTGTACTTGCTGATGGAATCCAGCCAAGAGTCGGTCCTCTTCAAGCTCCATCAGCTACAAGAGCCATTCCTCCAGGGCTTCACGATCTTCCACACCTGTGAGAGATGCTATGCACAAAATACGCACAATATATTCCATAGGCATCACAACATCTATGCCATAGACCAATCTATATGGTGTTTGTCCTGCTAGCTTCTTGCAAGTAGTCCTATATGCCCAAAGTACTGCAGGTACGTGCACATCCAAATCATTTCGCTGCGCATTGCAGATCTTCATCAACACATTATCCAAAATCTTGAAGGCCTCAACATTTCCATTCGCTTGCGAGTGATACAGTGTACTTTTTTTATGGTAGACCTAGAATCCCTATGTTAACACGTTAATTATTTCATTCAAAAAGTGCATACCTCGGTTGCTCATCAATACTTTAGGGCGACCAAATATGGTTAAGACATACTCAAACAAAAATTTTTCTCTTGTATCCCCTGTACAATCCTTAACCAGATGTGCCCCTTACCATCTGGTTAGATACTCCATCAGAGTGATGATGTAGCATGCACTTGTCTTCTTTCCAAGGGGCTGAATTGGCCCAACAAAATCAATTGCCCATTTTTCAAATGCTTGCAATGATACTTGAGGTTGTAATGGAAATTCATTCCTTCGCAATGGTCTTCTTATTCTCTGACATGCATCACATGCCTTATAATACACTTTAGAATTCTTGTGCAACGTTGGTCACCATAGACTTGCACGTAATTTTTTTTGCACAGTTTATTTTCCTGCATAATGTCTTCTCGCAACCCCTCCATGAGCTTTAGTGAGAATGCTATTTCTCTCAAAATCGAGCACATATCTTCACAATATTTCATCACCAGCTATCTTATACAGATGTCCCACAATCACTCTAAAGTCTACCGCTCACACCACTAGATCCTTCTTTTGCTAACTCGTATACCCTTTTGGTGCCATCCTCATAGTTAAGAAATGAATTATATCAGTAAAATGGTTATCCAATACACACACCATGAAGAGATGCGCATCTGACAACCCATCCTCTAGATTATTAGGCTCTTCTCCTATCTCGATCGGCGACAAATGGTCAGGTCTTGCATTCCTTCCTTGGCTTCATAATGACCTCAAAATCATAGTCCTAGAATAGAAGTAACCATTGGCAAATATTCCCCCCCAACATGGGCTTATTGACCAGGTATTTCAAGGCAGAATGATTAGTGTACATATTGAAATGCCCTCCTAACAGATAGTGCCCAAACTTCTACAACATGTACATCATGGCCAATCCTTCACGCTCTATTGTTGAGTAATTCTTCTCGGCCTTCAATAATTTCCTACTGGGGAAGTCTATAGGGTTGTCCATTTCTCCTTCACTGGCCCATGTTAACACTGTACCCAACGCAATGAAAGAGGCATCAATGTGTATATTAAATCCCTTCTTCCAATCTGGGAATACCAGGATTGAAGCAGTGACCATATTTTTTTTCAAAACATTTAAGTTGCGTTGGCATTCTTTGACCCAACAGAATGTTGTATCCTTCTCCAGCAGCTTCTCCATAGGCGCGGTAATCTCAGAATATGCCTTGATAAAGTTTATGTAATATGTCGTATGTCCCAACATTGCATGCAGCTGCTTTACATTCCTCGGGCCCTCCAAATTCACTATCACCATAATCTTGGCAGGGTCCACCATCAACCCTTGCTTGCACACCATGTGACCCAACAAGATTCCAAAGGGAACACAGAATATGCATTTCTTCAGATTCAGCGTGATCTAGTATTTGCAATACGTATCCAACATCAAGTGCAAACTTTCTACATGGCACTTTACTAGTCCGAACACCATCTAGTCATCAAAGTACACTTCCAAGAACTTATGAATAAACTACTTGAATGATGCGATGAATACGTGAGAAAATATCGTAGGCACATTCTTGAGTCCAAACGACATTACAGTGTATTGAAAACATCCCCATTTTGTCGTGAAGGTTGTTTTACTTCTATCCTTAAGCGCGATCTTAATCTGGTGGTATCCCAAAAAGCCGTAAGTGAACGAGTAGGCCTCCTTCCCTCCAAAATTGTCTAATACCTCATTAGTAAATGGTGTGGGAAATGGACCATGGATACACACCTCGTTAAGCTTTTGTAGATCCACGCAAATCCTTATTTCACCCTTTTGTTTCTTCTACCGAACCACCATTGGGCTTACCCAATCAGATTCTTCAATTGGTTCTATGATGCCCGCTTCCAACATCTTATCCAACTCTAAGCGAACCTTTTCATTGTATTTGGCATTAAGGCGATAGGGCCTCTATTTAACAGGATTCACATCCGACTTCAGAGCGATTTTCATAACACCCAAGTCTCCTACTATGCCCTTCAAATCCAAAAATTTGGTAGGAAACAGGTCCTGATATTTGTGGAGTAACTCAACAACTTTATCCACATTAGCACCATCCCAGTGATCTCCAATATTTGCAAACTTCGATTATGCTTCAGTCCCAATGTTTACTTGCTTTATTTTTTATGATGTGGTGATGTCTAGGTTGTCTAATCATGGGCCCTCAATTTCGCGATGCCCTTCCACCTCTGGAATATTGATATTTCTTGGATACTCATCCTCCTCCTCAATGGTTACATTATAACATTCCAGTTCATGGCACAGCTGGGTGCCTCAATCTGGATGGACCCATTCCAGAATTTCTTGCGACATTCTAAATATCACTGCCTTAATCTTCTATAAGGCTTGATCAATGCTCATGAAGCCATCTTCAAAATTGAAGGTCAATAAGAATCCTTCCCTCAATATATACCACTCCATGGTGCCATGGCAGAGCTCTGTTTCCAAATACCAATTCATGGGGATTATTTCCAAAGTATGGAAAAGTAAGTGTACCCATTTTGGTTGTAGCTTCATTCTATTAGCTTTAGTCCACTTCGCTAGCGGATCACGCAGATCATCTCTCCCATCATATTTCTCACTCAATCAAGTGCTAGGATGGCCACTGCAACCTCATCATCCTTTTGTATTCCCGCCATTCATAAAAGCTATCCTTGTGCTACCCCACCATTGTCTGGGCATAGTGCATTGTGCCAAATCTAACGCTTGGAAGCGGTGATGCTCAGGGACTTCATGTTGAAATGCATCCAAAAAATTATCCATGTTAGTTAAACCATCATAGTAAGGTAATTTCCTTACCTTCGATGAAATGTAGTGCAATGATTTAGTCATCATATTACATCGCAACGTAGATACTTCATGCAATAGATTGTGCCAATGCTACAACTCTTCATCTGAATTAGAGGTGCAAGAACTCTCACAATCCCATGCGATACTGCCATCTGCTGTGGGATTGATCCAGTGTTGGTTCCGCGCTATTATCTTGTAAATATGATCCATCTCATTTTCACTTTCTTCATAATCATAGACCAGTTCAGTGTAGCATTCCCCTTCAGTAGGGTCCAATGACACTACAACTCAAAGCGATTTCTTTTCAAATGACATTGTCCTCTTCTTCAGTTGATGGATCCATTCATGTTAATGGCCTAGTAAATTACAAAGAGCGTGAGGTATGGATTGTTGTCATAAGCGATCTCTATCACTTCAAAGTTAGCCATCGTGCTCGCACTTACTATATAAGCTATTAATCCATATAATCGTCCCATCAGAATGATCTTCTGCTGGTTTTCCATTCTGATCCGAATGGGAGACAACTGTAGCATAGATCTCCCCATTCTTTCCCATGTTTGTTTTGGCAAAATGTTTGCATTAGAACCCATGTCCAAGATGACCTGGTCCATCTCATAATCTCCTATCTGCAGGTAAGCCTCATCTCTCACCTCGTTCTAACCTTATGTTTGCCAATTTTTCTAACTACGTAGTGTCCATCAGGGCTGTTATATTTTCCTGTGCATTTGTTTATTAACTCCTGCAGGCCTTTCACACCTTTGCTATTATGCAAAAGTTTCATGCAGGTCTCCAAGAATGTGGTAAGGACAAAGGGATTAACCTCTTAAGGCGTGTTGGTTTCTTGCACTTTGTTCTAGCTTCCTGAGGTGGAAACCTCAACTAAGCTTTTCTTGGCTTCCATAAAATTTTCCTTAGTGTGCGTAAAATCAAAACAAACTTCATTTTCTAGGGCCTTGTGGACCCATCCATCCTCTTAAGGATATTTTCCTTTATTGTCACCAATGGTTATCCCACTTCTCGGCACTATATTCATGCTCTAGTTCTCCTCGGGGGACTTAGCTCTCATCATATGTAAGCTTTGGGTAGATTTCTGAGGCTGCACCTTTTTCTCCTACATCTTAGCTATTAGCACTCGGAATTCTTCTATAGTGTGGTCGAACTGGCTATAGTGTTTACATGACGAGCGTGTCTGATTCAAACACTCCCACGCATAGTTTCCTGGTGTTCCGCAGTTGTAACAAATAACCTAACCCCAGCCTCTACCAAGCCCTCCTCCTCCTTGACCTCATCCTCGTCCTTGATATCCTCTATGCACTCCTCCTACACCTTGCTTTAGAGGCCAATTTTTTGGTTGCATTTAGTAGGTAGGTGTTCTTTCCATCTTTAGATCATAGTTGTGACAATGGCGCTCATTGTGGCTCACTGATTCGCAAAAGTTACAAAACAACTGTTGTGGTGTTTGGGCGAAGTTTTGAAGTAAATGAAAGCTATTCATTGCATGTTGTCCAACAACCTGGCAGATAACATACCATAGAGCAGCCCTGATAGTCGGTCCTGCTGGAGCTTCTGGCCTCAGGGATCATCCCCCTTGTGTAATATAGTTCGTGAATACAAGATAGTGGTCTTTATCATGCCCCTGACTCTTACACTTCAGACACCAGACTTCCGCGCACACCTTTGGCTTAGTTTTCTTGTCTTTCTTCAATCTCTACAATTCTTAGGCTCTGTAAGTGAGAGTGAATTTGCTCTACCCCCAAGGTCACATCCTGAATAGCCGTCGCATGCAACCTCATCATGATTTCCAGGGCTGATTCCTGAGTTCCTATCTTCTGTTGTGATAGAGCAATCCTCATGTGGGGTAGAAGTGAAGCTATAAACCACTCGCAGTGCTGACCATCTGTGAGATGCATATTAGCTTCACGAATTATGGTCAGCCTTTGATATAACTCCCAAGGCGTCTCATCAACCCTCAGCGTGATCTCCTTAAATCCAACTATTGACTACGAGTCAGACTTAGGATTACTAAACTATTTTTTCAAAGAAGCCTTAGTCTCTGCTACCATTTCTAGAGGATTATCAGAGCAGTACTTAATATACCAGGTTAGTGCGCAATCTTGCAGAGTGGTAACCAACTGTGCCTTATTTACATTGTCATCAATAATTTGCTGCTCTTATGAAACTAGCTCACAAAAAGATAGAAAATAAATATCAATGCCTTAGAAATCAGCCTCTTCGAGGGGGAAACCTCCTTTACATCACAAAAATGAACAATTCTTTGATGATACAAATGGCAAGACCTCCTTTCTATATATAAGAGTCTAAGGGGTCATAATATAATCAAATTCGACATAACAATAACAATGTAAGGACACAACAATCACAATAGTGGGCTTTTATGGGGCACAATACTAACAATATGGGTACTACATGGGCACAACAATATAATAAGGGGGTTGCAATAATAACAATAAGGGGTTACACTAGTTGTATAAGGACCTAGCATGGCCCTCTCCTTGAAAAAGTGTTATCCTCAACACTCGAGTAGTTATGGATGCTTCTGTATAACATTATCATCTTTCCATGTGGAATATTCAGCGGGTAAGTTCTTCCACTTGATGAGATACTTTGAAATTGATCCATTTTGTAGCTGTTGATTTCTCGGTTCTGTCACTACTTCAGGTTCCAATATGATTTTTCCTTCCTTGTCAATTTCTAGGAATATTGTTTGAAATAGGATATTCTGCAACTTTTGAATGAGTTCCCACCCTGCTTCATCATTCTTCCATACATTCCTTGCTTCGTTTATCTAATTTGGTTGGACAATTATACCCATCTCTAGCATTTCTCCAACCTAGGTTCAATTTCACTCCTTTGGGAATATGGATATCTATAAGACCTCATGTTTGGAGGAACACTTCCTGGAATCAAATGAATAACATGATCATGATCATGAATAGGTGGGAGGAATTTGGGAGTCTCAAATTGATTCAGATTTAAACAGGAATGCAAAAAAATACAGAGATAACCATATACACAAAGATGCAACAGAAATAATACTTCATTTCATTAATGGAAAATACTAAAATATGCTTACAACCAGAAATGGAAATAAACAACTAGGGCGATGGTAGCTTACTCTGAAAGAGATGTAGGTCTGAAGCTTTTTATTGTTTGAAAACATGGAAAACCCTTCACATCCCAAAACCTAACCCTAGAAGATGAAATGCCAAATTGTGGGCCCCGTTTGGGTAAATTGGTACATCAATTTCCTGGGATCGTAACTTTGGCATACGATCTCCGTTTGACGTGTACAATAGCTCGTTAGAAAGATCTATGTGAGCACTACCACTTTGGGAAGGGTAACATTGGTCCAAGGACCCAATTTTCCCCCAGAGTTCCCAAAAAACGTTGTTTAGGGCTTCAAAACTGCTTCGGAGGTTCAAGACCCAAAAAAACTACTAAAAACAGTAAATTGTGCTACAATTTAGGAAACTGAAAAAACCGAAAGAGATAGTTGTGGGGGTACAAATGGGATAGGTGGGTGGCCACCAACATCCACCTGGATCACAAATACCTTGGAATGATTGTCCAATACTTTTTGGATATCTAGAGAAATAGATGATTTCGATGTAGGAACCTCTAACGAACATAATTGTGCAATTACACTTTGTTGTTCTCTCTTTAGAAGCTTTTCATTCCATTAGAGCCGATTATATTTCCCGGTTTCCCTATGATACCCCTTAATTCAACTTCCTTTCCTTTCCAAGAAAATTTCATGAAAAGTTCTTGAAAATTAAAAGCTATTGTACCCAAGGATTGTAGCCATTGGACTCCTAGCACAACATCAGTAACACCCATTGGAATGGAAACCATTGGGAAATTCAAAACATATTCTCCCATGGATAGCTTGATATTATGGCACTTTCCAGAGAAATTTATGGTTCATGTACTTGCAACCATCACTTGGCACTTTGATGCAGGATATAGGAAACAATTCAATTCCTTAGCTATCTTACAATTAATAAAATTATGGGTGTTGCTCGAATCAATCAACACTATTACATTTTTCTTCTTCATATGTCCTTCTATCTTGATAGTTTGAGGAGTGGTAATTCTATCCAATGCATTACAATATATGGTATGATTCATTTCTTCTTTCTCTGGGGTTGTTTCCTGGTGAGTATCCTTTTCTTTTGACATTTCTTGATCCTTTTCTTCCTAGTATTTCACTGCTTGAACCTTCTTCTTCTTGATATGTCCTTCTATCTTGAGAGTTTGAGGAGTGGTAATTCCTTCCAATGTAGTGCAAGATATGTTTAGATTCATTTCTTCTTTCTCTAGGGTTGGTTCCTAGTGTATATCCATTTCTTTTAACATTTCTTGATCCTTTTCTTCCTCCTCTTCACAATCTATGTAAAATAATTTCTTATCAGCACACTTATGACCTTTAATGTATTTGCTATCACAATTGTAACAAAGCACTTTTGCTATTTTTTCTTCCAATTTTTGTGGTTTCAACCTTGTAGGTTATGGAAGGCTAGAAGAAAAAACACTTCCATATTTATAGTTGTGAGTGGTATACTTCCTTCTTGTCATAATTTTGCTTTCCAGTTTTCTTGCCAACCTGTATGCCTTCTCCAATGAATTAGGTTCCCAAAGGTGAACCTCATGTTGGATGCTATCTTTTAATGTCCCTATGAAGATATCAATCCTTTGCTTCTTTGGAATATCATTTAAACACATATTTCATTAAATTTGGAATTAAATGGTGGATCTAGAATTTCAAAATAACGAAAAAGCTCAATTATAGTCATTATCCTTGTAATAAAATATTTCCAAATTTTATGAAATATGTGTTTTTACCTTTATATTTAATTTTTGGAATTCCTCAACGTGCTCTGCCATTGAACCCTTTTGTTTGAGATTTATCAATTGGCTAAAGAATGTGTTTCTCTTTGTCTCCTCATGATATGTTAATCATTTCCTTTGTGAAAATTGACCATGTTACAAGTGATTTACGAGAACAAAGTCCTCTATACCGTACAAGCTAATTCTGTTCTAAATATAAAGATGCAATAAATACCTTTTGTAACTGTTGCACATCATGTAGATCAAAATATTTCTCCTTCTGTAGTATCCATGTTACTAGATCCTTGCCATCAAACTTCCTCATATCTCTTTTTCTTGCTTTTAGCAGCTCGATCTTGAAACATATGTAACTATGTAGTTTCAAATCTCCAAATTATGAAATTGCAACCTGCGGTAGCCCTCTACATCCTCTTTCCAATCCCACTAGTCTTATCAAAATTGGATTCTCCAAGAAAGAATTATGCTCAATCTCCCAAGATGACCTAATTATATACATTTTCAGTAGAGTGAACTTGTACGTTGTGCCACGTGTCATTGTTTCAACGTTCAGACCTAAAAACGATGTATAGAAAATTGCAGTCCATCCTCTTTTTGTAACTTCTTACTAAATTTCAATTTGATACTCAGAGAGAAAGTTATGATCATTTTTTGCAAGGTCACCTTTTTGGGATGTAATTTGGGAGCTTGTAAAACCCTAACTTCCTTGGATCATAACTCCGAAAACATAGGAAGACAAGATCGAAAATTCAGACTCGAGCTTCCACACAATTTAAACTCAAATGGGTTTTAATTTCAAATTTTGAACCTTTGTAGACACAAATTTATAATGCAAATTCTACGATGACATGTTTGAGATGGAATTTTGGAGGATGAAAAAACCCTAAATTCCTGAGCTCATATTTCCGAAAATATAGCGTGACAAGAATTGAAATTCAGATCCATGGTTTAGAATGATTTTGGCTCAAATGGGTTTTTTTTTAGCTTCTAAAACTTCGTAGAGAAAAAGTTATAGTGAAAATTCCACGATGACCTATTTGGAGTAGCAAAACCCTAGAATCCAAAGCTTTGATACCAATTGTTGTGAAACCAGCTCACAAAAAGATAGAAAAGAAAGATCAACACCTTAGAAATCACCATCTTTGAGGAGGAAGCCTCCTTTACATCACACAAATAAATAATTCTTTGATGATACAAATGACAAGGCCTCCTTTCTATATATAGGAGTCTAATGGGTCATAGTATAATCAGAGCCGACATAACAATAATAATGTAAGCACACAACAATCACAATAGTGGCTTCTATGGGGAAAAATACTAACAATATGGGTACTACATGGGAAAAAAAATATAATAAGGGGGTTACACTAATAAAAGTAAGGGGTTACACTAGTAGTATAGGGACCTAATAGCTACGCTATCAATAAACATTCGAAAAAAACCAAAAATTCTTTGTATCTTCACTCCCTATGCCTTTGAAAATTGATAACTTCATTGTGTTCGACATGTTGAATGGTGGTGGTGGTGGTGGAGGTGTGGGCGGAGGTGTATGCAGTGGAGGTGGAGTTGTAGGTGGAGGTGGAGTGGATGGATGATGTGTCCATGAAAAAACCTGTCTTATCAGCGGAACAACACTCCACGTTGAGGCCTGTACCGCTCCCTCATCGTCGCTCGAAGGAGGTCCAATCAATGGGCTATATTCAAGACCTGATATCTCTCAATATATAAAGATATTTCCACTTCGTGTAGCTCCAAACATCAAGGAAATGGCATAAACTGTTTTTCACATAACAAAATCTTAATCCAAGTATTCAAAGATCTTAAATAGTTACCTTGCAGTCCCTTGAAAAATATTTTCTTTTCTTCTAGTTGACTAAGGTATCAACTGTGCATTTTGTAACAAATCCACCTATAATTTGATTGAGCTAGTGATCGACAACCTGGAAAATTTTGTCTCTAGAGGCTTCTAATCATCGTATCAGTTATGGAGTCCACACTATTGGACAGTCAAGCTTCCACGTCCCTTGACCATATGCCAAATTAGATAACCACTCATATAATTTGATTGGGAAGGTGTAGAAGAAAATTTAGTGTATCTCCATATAAAAATATCTATCCAACCACTACTCCTTTGACAGGTGTGGATTCCTATTTTCTTACGCCATGAATTCATGAGTTTTTCTATCTAGCCACTTTTCAATTTCTTTCTTCGTCAGGTTCCAGTGATGCAACATCACACATCTCCTTCAAGTAGATCTCGGTCCCGGAAATGGAACCATTTGTTGGCTTAGGGGGTCTTGATCCAAGTTCAAAGTTAGTTGCGCCAAACAACAAAACCCAGCACTACTAGCCCTTTCAAAAACAACCCGCGTAGCGCAGGCTGCAGTCTCACCTGAAGAAATATGGGGGGATGCTGGAACCAAATTTTCACATCCACAGATCAATGTGATGTCTTTTAGTGCCCTAGATATGCCTTTGCGCAGATCTATAATCCCTTAGGGCTTGGTATTGCAACTTTGTTAGAAATAACATTCAGACCTTTGCGAAGGTCCACGATCAGTAATTGCGGTCCCTTAATAGTCTATTCATCCACTTATGCACACCAGAAAACAACATTAGATCAGAGCTCGCGTAGATCTACTTTAAGTATTTAATAAACATAACTGATTTTATCCCAGTCTTTGTGAAAGAACTTAACATGCATTGTGTACATTTATTAAGACTTATTCAAGTGAATCACGCATCATTAGATTAATATTTCATAAACACATAAACCATCCAAAGCATATACCGTAAATAGAAGTAAACATAAATAAATAGATATACACTGGAATTCTTCAATAACCTTCTTTATTGATCTTCATATCGGGTTTACAGACTCAAAACTACCTTGCACACTCAGCTGCAGGGGTCCGTGCACTCAGCTGCAGACTCTACCTAGACCTCTGTGCACTCAAATAGAGAGCCTTTCTCTCCTATCTGCCCCACTTATCTATGATAAGAACTCCAAGACTTCATTCTTTACCCATCATGACATGCCTTAGAATCTCTAAGACACATCTGTTTATAGCTTTTTACATACAATCGCATGGTCCGCGGACCATGGGTGGTTCTAAAAAATGACTCAAATTTTACATAAACAAGGGGCTAAAACCCCTTTGACTCCTAACCATCTACGTGCTCTTCATCCACAAATCGCAAAGACTTTACATTACTTACAAAAAATACATCAACACTTGGTTTATTTTAACCCCAAAACTGACCCAGGGGACCCCATCCCAACAGTACACAAAAACACATGCACATAGCACCACATGCAAAATCATGCACACAACACCACATGTACAACATGCACACAACACCATATGTACATAGCATTGCATATAAAACATGTACATAGCACCGTATGTACACAAAACCACATATCCAACATGCGCACAACACCATATGCACCCAACATTGCATATTGATCATGCGGACAATACAATATGTACACAAGATTGCGTATCCAATAGGTACATAACACCATCTATAGTTTTTTAAGTAAGACATTATTTGGGCACAGGTTTTACTATGCGAAAAAAGTTTGTTCTGTACATTGAAATTTTTCATTGGAACTTGTGGAAAATGACAACTTTGTACAAGGAACTAAGCAATAAAGTATTTACTTATCAATTGATTAAAATGTTTTAACTAACATAGAATTAACAAACAATCCTCATTAACTGATTAAAAGTTGTAATGAAAAAATCTAATCTTAACTTAGATGAATTGCAATTAATAATTGTATTCTTAAGAGATCTATGTCTTAGATCCAAAACTATTGTCAAATGTTAATTTTCTTTTTAATCAATAACGTGGTATTAGATATAAAACAAAGTTTCAAAGCATGTGTTCAAACAAAAATATTTTTTTTTATCATAAAATCGATAGAGTCAAATAGTTTTAAATGGAAATAGTTACTGCAATTCAATTTGTAAATAGTGAATAGTTGAAAGCATGTTTAGATTCAAGACATAGGCATTAAAAACAAATTTTCTGAAAAAGATCAAAACTAATTTAATTTAATTTATGTCTATGATTTTTGGGTTTATAATTTTTTAAGTATGATATTCCTTGTGCAAAGCTTTCACGGTGTAGAAGAAGCTTGCTCTGCACAACAAAAAATTTCATTGTAATCTACGCACAATGACAACTATGTACAAGGAAATAATCCCAGTTACGTCTCCAACATCCGCCAGCAAACAAGAAGAGAAGACCCCGGCAGCAAAACAAACAAAAAGCAAGACACCTGTCCCTACAGGAAAAGTCAAACAGGATCCTACAGGAAGCCCGAAGATGGCTTCTATAGGAAGCCCGAGGACAGCGTCTATAGGAAAGACAAAGTTAAAAGAGAAGAAGGTGGACGTTCTGGCCAGGGAGGCAGTGACTGTATTAGCTGGCCTCAGTACGCCACCTGTGCAGAAAGGGAAGAGGAAGAGAGATCCTCCTCTCTACTTCAAATGCCGGAGAAGTACGAGGATAAAAACTGGGAAACCACGGGCACCATCCAGCAGCCCAATTGTCATCAAGGACACCCTTGTTTCTCCCAAAGAACGATCCCCTGCTTCTCCCAAAGCACAGTCACCTATTTCTCCCGAAGTTTGATCACCCGAAGCAAAATCACCCGTTTCTCCCAAGGAACGATCACCTACTTCTTCCGATGAGAAATCACCCTCCAAGGTTACAGTTACCTATGAAAAGGGGAGTCCGAGGAAGAATACGTGGCAGGAAAGAATAGAACTGATGGACGAGAAAACACGGCTACGACAAGCCGAGAAGGTCCTACAGGATACGCTGACTCGGCTACAGGAAACAGAGCAGAGAGAAAAGGAGGGGCCCTCGTCACCAAAGAGGGATGAGCCAGAACCTCCCGGGGAGGAAGAAAAGAGCATATCCCTGAGCCTACCCCTTCACCCAGTTTGAATTCCTACTACAATCTCTTGGAGGCGGGAAAGATCATCCCGCAAAAATTTACTGTACCATTATTTATTGCATTAGAAGAGGAAAAGGTTTGGTCTCACACATGAATGCAAATCGCCAAGTCTAAGGGCGTAGCTGACATAGGACCTCTACAGGACCAGCTCAAGGAGCTCAGGAGCGAATTTGCAATGGCTAAACATGTGGCCAATTGCCAGCAAACATTCCTACAGGAAGAAAATCAGAGGTTGAGTTTGCAGCTGAAAGAGCTGAAGGCAAGAGCATCGACATCCTCCAAGGTTGTCGTGCAAGAACAGCCAAGCACAAAGGAGGTGCCCTCCAGCCTTCAAGAGACCATAGTGTAGCTACAGGAAGAACAACAGCAAGCCAAGATTGCAATGCAAGCACTCCAGGAGCAGTTGCAGCAAAAGGAAACACAGTTGGCTTGCATGGCCAGCTGGGCCATCGAAGCAATTCAGTGCAGGGCACCCGCAAGATCCTATGCGGTATTTTTAAAGGATCAATGGCTGCAATACCAAATAAACACCCTGGCACAGAGAGGTATGACAATTCAAAGCCCACTCCAGTTTTCCGAATTATGCAGTACTAGTTCAGCAGAGGAAAAAGCCAAATTGGCAAAGTTCTACCTTCACAACTTGGCCTTGCCTAATGAGGTCTCATGGGATCCCAACATTGCCTTGGGTGACATGCAATTGATGGCGTTGGCCTCATGGTTAAACCATGAGGACCAAAGAGCAAATGAAGCAAAATCGGTCATGAACTGAGAGGTGAAGGAGCCACTGCTAATTTGGCCAGAAATAGAAGACCCGGTGACCCTCATCTCGACACATAAACAATTGGCTACAGACCCCACAGTTTCTCTCAGGTCGATGGACAAACAGGCTCAAGCTATTGCCCACTTCGAGGATATGGAAAGGCTGTTGGGGGACAGTGTTGCTCATGCTTGTCAACGTAGATGGAATACCCTGGGCCACAGCTTACAAATCCGAGAATACCACACACCTATCCGGATGAGGGAAGCTTTGGCAAGGGTTGCCCTTTACAAGAAGTCAGTGCAAAGCCTCCAAGCCAACTGGATTGGCCTTAAACTCAGCCCACCACTACTGCTGGGTCTGACCGAAGGAAATTCAAAGGAAAATGATGGTCAATAGTGGGCAGAGGTGGGTAGGACAGCAGGATTTCACACCCGCAGGGAGGATACTACCACTGAGCCTTGGGATGCCAGCGAAGCAGTGAGGGCCCTGAAGGATGAGGACTTGGATTGAGTTGCTCGAGGATGAGCAAATGGTTCAGCTGGGGGGTGATGATGAGCCCCAATTTTGGTACAATTTGGGCTCATTTTGGCCTACTTTACTTGCTCAAACCATTCATCTTTATTTGCTTATGCATGCATTTCTTAGTTTATTCATGTTGTTTGTAGGAGGAAGGTTAGACACTCTATCGTGACTAATGCATTGTGATTCCAGGTTTTGGCACTAAAAAGGGGAGCAAGAGACAACGCAAAAGGGATAAGGAGACAATAAGGTGGCACTGCTGATTTTGTGGAGAGATGTCCACGGTATTCGGACATTCCTCGTGATTCCCACCAAGAACTCCGAGCTCAAATCAATCTCCCCTCCGAGCTCCAGAAGTAGCCAGCTGTCCTACAGGAACAACAGTCATAAACTGTTCTAC
>APFE030789701.1:86287-106094 GCA_000404065.3 Pinus taeda
GTACTTGTGCATATAGCACCGTCGCTTCCAAGTTTGTACGAACAACCGGGTTGATAAAATGAGAGACAGGAAGCCTCAGGAGTTGTAGCATTATTGCTACAATACTGGAGCTCACCACAACATTTAGGAGATCTTCCCAGTATCAAGTCCCAACTATACCTCACACCTTTTGGTGTAGGAGCCCCATCTGGTATGATGGCCTAGTTTCCATTATCTTAATTGTTTTTCCTAGCTCTTGCTTGTTAGCACATGAGAGTGGTATTCTTTTTATTCAAGGTTCGCGTGCCTAGTGAGTGCTAGTGTTACTTGTGTCAAGGTTCTTTCACTGCAGAGGGAGAGGGTGGAGGTGAGTCTCTAGTCAAAAGGGAAGAAGTCCCAACTCTGTGAGAGACACACAACACAACAGGACATGCACAACTTCCAGAGGAGCGTATACATGGATGTGACAGTCACACCACACACGAGGAGACAACACGCAGAACACCCAACGTAGAATCCAATGCGAGTGCGACAATAGTTATAACAAGTTTATGGGAAAGGTTCTGGCTGATGTCTGGTGAGGCCATCCACATGGGCAGGACAATGTTAACAACTTATACAACACATTTTCATCGATTTATATGTATTAGAGAAACCAAAAGGGTCCAATTGTTTAACATAGGTTAAAGCAACATGCATTACAAGTGTTCAAGATCAGACTTAAAAACAGTTACAACACATGTGTGGAAACGCGCTGGCCTATTATTAGGCTTATGAATCAAGTGAAAGTTCCAAGACACGTCGATACACGATATATCACTAAACCTGGGAAAGGGGCATTGGAGCCATTGCTCGCTCCTCAAAGAAAAGAATATAGACTATCAAGGCTATGTGGGAGTATCCAAGGTGAAAAGCCCTTTCCATGTACAAATGAGGGGTATTTATAGCCAAGGGTAAAATTGGCCCTTGTGATTGTTCAACTTCCCTCATGACTGTTTGAATTTCATGAATTTTTAGATTACATGACTCTTCAGATTACATGTGGGACTCTTGGACTTCCACATTAAATTACATTGATTTACAAAAGTATGGCCCACAATAGTGATGTGGCCGAAATGACTCATGACACGACAATGTTGGTATGTTCATGATGCTAGTGGTGTCCATGTCGAGCTGCAGTGTTGCTGAATGATGGATGTCCTCTTGGTGTATCATAGCTTCACCTCTGCATGGCAAGGTGTGCAAAGTCTTTGATGGTCTTGTTGTTCACTTGATGTTGCATGTGCAATTTTCTCCTTTTCTTGTGCTTTGTAATGCTTCACATGTTCATCCATTCATGAAAAAATATCCTCGCATGTTCATCCATTCATGAACAAATCTCCTTGCATGAATCAATCGTTCGTGAAAAAAACTCCTCGCATGTTTTTCCATTTGTGAAAAAATATCCTCCCATCCATCATCCATTCTCAAAAATTCTCCTGGCATGCATTGTTTATTTGTCCGTTTACGAACACATCTCCTTGCATGTGCATTCCTTGTTCACCTCATTCGTCATCCCACCATGTCTTATCCATGTACCTGTATCTACAATCACTCATGATGAGACAACCTCAAATCTATAAACCTCATAGTCTACCATGATGCATTGTCATTTGCTTTTAGATGTAGGTGACCGAGAGAGAGGGCAAGGCTATGAAAATGCGTAAGGCAAGTTTCAAGTTGGGATGCGGGCTCCAAGCACTACTGGTGAAAATTGCACAAAAGTCACTAGGAGATTGTGATGGACAATCTGGATCCGTAGTGACTGTCTGCGGGATCTGGCTAGGGTGGAGGGTAGATCTATGTAGTTTCTGGAGGGCAGCAGTGTGGGAAGCTGAGGGGCTAGGTAGCAAAAACTGTGCAATTCCTCAAGGGAGTTGGCAGTGGGCTTCGGGAGGCTTGCCGCGAAAAAATGCACATTTTTTCAAGGGCTGGTAGTGGGTTGCAAGAGTGTTGCTGGTGAAAATTATGCAAATGCTGGGAGGCTGGCCTGCTGGATATCCCATCACAGTTTTTGAGATGAGTGAGATGCTGGGTTGCTGGACATCTCATCGTAGTTTTTTAGTTGACTGAGATGTTGGGCTGCTAGACATCACATCGCGGTTTTTGTTCTGAGAAGGATGCTAGGCTACTGGACATCCCATCATAGTTTTTTAGTTGAGCGGGATGTTGGGCAGTTGGGTGACTACCCATGAAAACTGCACAATTTTCTGGCTGAGCAACAGGCTGACTTTCTGGGTGACTAGCTGGAAAAACTGTAAACTTTTTTGAGGGTGATAGGGATAGACACAAAGTGTCTATCTGGCATCTCAATGCAATTTATTCAGTTAGTCGAGCAGGGAAGGTTGATAGCTTTTGTGCAAATTTTTTGTAGAGTGAGTCTCGGGGTCACTGCTCAGTCAAACTCTATGGTTGATCAACTGGAGGGCTGGTTTATTCACTTGCAGGTAGCGCAGGTTGAGATGGCTTGTTGAGAAACTTCTGCATTGTTTTGGGTGATAGTCGGTTTGGTCGATTCCAAGATTGCGTAATGCAGGCTAACTGGGAGACAGCCTCAAGCTTTACACAATGTTGGGTAGTAGTACATGTTCACTGAGTGATGACACTGCACAATGCAGCTCAACGAGGGTTCAGTTGTTGGAGGATGATTCGGTCATCAAAAGTTCAAAAAAATGACTGTGTGTGAGTGAGTGAACTTGTGCATATGTGATCTTGCGAACACACGCTCAACATGACTCAATGATAAGATGTCTCAAACCATCAAGACAACATATACTCAGTTTGACTGACCGATTGTGCGAGTGACAAGCGCGATGCTTGTGATAGATCATTAAATGACTGAGATGACACTTGCACAACAGTGCACACAAATTTGTGTGTGAGTGCAACGGATGTTTACATAGCGAATACAACTTGTACACACTAAGAGGGACTTTGTGCATGAACAGAACATGACTGCAAGCATGTCATTGTGACCAACATGAAAAAGGATGTCTTTTGAATGGTCAAGCAAGGAGGGTGCAAAGGCTCAACATGAGCTCATGGGGTGAGCTCGAGTGCTAGCAAACATCAAGTAAAATCCCAAGCGAGGCTCCGAAATTGGATAAAATTTGGAGGGTGTTGCAGCCGCTACAACATAGCTCTAGCTTCTACTTAAAAGTAACTAATTCATTGTTAACGAAATTCCTATTTCTTAAAGATTACTTTTAACAAGTTCATAAATATCAACATTTTCTCTTGCAAATGTGTTAAATAAAAAAAATACTTTCCATGCATCACCAATAATCTCTAATATTTTGCATATGTTGTTGAGGATATATGTCTTAAGTGCATTAAGAAGATTAAAATCCTTTCTAAATTTCTACGGTGTTGCAGCAACATAGATTGACAATGAAGTTGATTGTATTGCTAGTGGAGTCATTAACAAAGGAACTAGATTTGCAATGCATTGTAATTCTTTTAATTTCCATTTTAGTGTGTGATTTTCTGCAAGCACATTGGTAACAGTCTGAGAAATTGCATCATCAGTAGATTGATGAAATACCATGAGCCCCATAGTGTCAATGCCAGATAGGTCAATATCCACCTATTCTTGATGAATAACCTTTTTATTTTAAACTTTTATCGTTTCAACTATCAATTTTTTGTTGGCTTTGTCATATTTTGAATTTTGCAATGTCACAAGAAATTCATCAAAATTAATTTCCTCTTGTGCAATTTTCTCCATTATCTTTTGGTTCTCTGCTAAATTTGTAGAAACCCAGTTAGGTGGTACTGTAGAAACCCAATTAGGTGGTACATTGTTATCACTTTCCACTTCTATAGCCTATTGAATTCTTTCTCTATTTATGAAACTTTTGGACTTGGTTGTTTGAATTGTATACATTTGGTATAGAAATAATTTGTGAAGTTTACCTTTCTCATCTCAATGACTTGTTGCCTCACCAAAAACCAAGATTTTCTCTCTTTCCTAGATTCGTGGATCAAATTTTGCACAAGGAATTGGTGTGGAAGCTAAAGATTATTGTATAAGATTTAATGGATTTTATTTTTTTCTTACTTCCCTGTAAACACTAGTTTCTTGAGCTACCTTTTGTGAATCCATTGTCGATATTTGATACTTTATTGTTTACAAATTTTATGAACTATGTGGTGTGTAAACATATTTTGAATTAGACAAAGATTTAGAGGCACTATTTGCTTGCACATTATGAGATGCAAAAATTGCATTGGTTCTTTGTTCAGTTGAAATTTAGGTTATTAGGGAAAAGAAAATGCAAATACGAGAGGGAAAAGATAAAGCAATAGTAAATTGATAAAATGAAATGTGTGTTTCATGTGATAGATTTAATAAGATGTAATGACTAGTGCATGTGTTGAAACATTTGTTGAGTTCCTGTGTTCATAAAGTGTGAAATGAGAAAACACAAATACCTACACAATTGTGTGCAAAAGTAAATATATTGTAGAGAAAATTATGAAAGAACCTTAGAAATTGACAAAATGAACTTTTGAATAATGTTGAATCCACCTAGCTATGAGCCCATGAAAGTATTAACTACTACAAATTTCTGTGTTTCTCTTCTTTTCCATTGGAAAATTAAAATACTGTTTGGTTGATTGTATAAATGAAAATAACTTGTTTCATTTATCTGGTATTTATATTTGTTTCCAATGTCATGTAAATTCACAATTTTCTGCTCTAGTACCAATTACCTTTTGTTACTATTATTCATGTGGAAACTACCACGTGTGACACTCTTAATAAATATGAAATTAAAAAATATCAAATCCAATGTTTACGAAAAGTAATGGAAATAGGTATCGATATTGCAAAACCATCTTGTCCACCTACAACACATTTTGCTCGTGATTTAATATCATTGAAATACATGTCATACAAAATAGAAATTTGTGATACAATATAAGGCCATTGTCTATCTATACTACGTTCTAAAAGGTCTTCGGTGCTTTTTTTGGTTTAAATTGCTCAAAATATGTCAATTATTTCTTGGATTCGCGATTATGGGTTGAAATTTATACACAATCTAACTGTCGTACAAGTTTTTGAAATGGTTAAGTGCATATATATAATAATCATAAATCTTGTTATTGTGAAATTTCTTGGAAGGTGTACCAAAAATACTTCATTTAAGTCATTAGGTGACACTTTACCCTAACAAAATTTTATGGCTTCTTACGCTTCATATCTACAATAAAACTTGGAAAACCTGCAACAAAACATCATATATGATCCAGAACAACAAATAACAATATATATATCCATTGTAATAACCCAAATAGAAAGACTTTTAAAATGAAGAGATATTTTACTGATAACACATGGTGAAGGAGATCTACAAAAAGGGTTTGTAAATCCCCCTCTGTGGGATGGGTCCTTTAATGTCCTTGATGCTTCAATATGTTGGAATTAAGGAATTGTTTTGTGTGGGGGGTGCATCAGTAATTTAAGAAACTCTTAATTTTCTTTTCTTACTATGCTTATAGTTCCTTCTTATGTTCTTTCATATGTGAAAGCATTCATTCATGAAGCAGTAAATCTATAAAATTTCATAACACATACTCAAACAAAAATCTCATGATTAGCATACATTTGACACAATGTTTTCATGTGGAAGCCTAGAGGGAAAAAAACCACTAATTTTTTGTTTGTCTTATGATGTAATTTAAGCACCAACTTAATTACATCTATTTTTTTGTTAGCACCCACCCACTAGAGGCACCAACCCCCTTTGTTTAGAAAGCATCAACTTGCCAAGAGGCACCAACCTCTTTTGTTTACCAAGCACCAACTTGCAGGCACCAACCTCCTTTGTTTATTAAGCCCCAACTTGCCTAGAGACACCAACCACTTTTGTTTAGCAAGCACAACTTGCTTAGAGGAACCAACCTCTTAAGCGTGTAGGCACCAACCTGTCACTGCCACTATTTTACTATTTCATATGATTTTCATATTGAAAACAAAGGCATACAAAATTATAAGTAAAATACCAACTTAATGGTTATCTGGAGATTCAACTTCTGCACTCTACTTTCTGAAACCTGTAGTAGTCTTCCTCTTGCTTCCCACTGTTACGCTTGCTATGTGCTATGTTTTCTCTGCACAGGGCTCTCCATTGTTTCACCACAACACTACCCTTGCAACTCTCGGCTCCAATACACAACTCACTGCTATGCTCTCTTGCAAGTATTCTCCCACACCCCATTGGCTCAATGGAGTTTCACAATTTTGTTCCTGTGCTACTCTTGGCTCGATGTAGTCATTGTCATCATCAATTATTCCCACGCATGTACCCAAGACATGGCACCCCATTATTCTGCTAATTTATGCTAACTACAGTTTAGTCATTGCATTAAACTCATAAGAATGGGTGACGATCACTTCTCTATCATACAACTGACTCTCCATGTTGTGTATTAACTCTCAGTCACCCTTACATATTTCACAAAGGCTCCCCATGCTTCTTTATCATTTGTAGATATCTACATGTACATCATCATGGATTCTCTATTATGTATTCAAGGCTAGACCTATCGATTCATACATCTTTAATACACCTTTGTACTACTATTCTATCGGCGAATTTACATTGCAGAACACTATCGAGGCATTTTTCAAATTAACACTTTTACACATAAAAGTCATACAAAACAACGAACTCTGATAGTCCTTAGTCCCTTATGTATAATCCCAGTTTTCACGTTTTTCTCCATAGGACTAAGGGTTGTGCCTAAGGGTTCATCCTCAAGGTGATAAGACCTATAGACTCCTGTCTGGGAGCCTTTTTCCTCTATAAAGTATCATGCCCTTGGTTTCTTGTCTTTTCTTTAAACCTTGCACTTGCCACATTGGAGCCCCTTATCGATGATGACCACTTTCTGACAATGTGATTTCCATCATAAATCGTTGATCATCTATTGTCGATTAACCCCTATTTTCAACCTTAGCCCTTGTTTCCCTTGAGCCTTTGTGACCACTTGTTATCCCGTATCCCTACAAAATTTCATTGTGGCATAAGAGCCAACCATTGTAAACCTCTCATCACTAATTACCGAAATGACGTCATCTCATGCCATGTAGCATCTTCTGACCAGTGACACATGTCACTTAGATATGGCCCATTAGGCCATCCATAAACACAAAAACAAACTCTCATGGATCCCTCCATACTGTGATTTCATGCTAACGCAAGCAGCCACATGTCCCTTATCAGAACCAATCAGATCCTGCCACTTGTCCTCATCGGAGCTCCTCTGATGCTCCCTTCTATCCTTATCAGACCTAATCATATGCCTCCACATGTTCTCCTGGAGGAGAGAGAAAGAGGCCTACCAACCTTTGTTTTGCAATGAATTCCTTTGTATTTTCATTTTTAGCTCTCCTGACGATTTAACACTAAAGGCTGAAATCTATGATTTGTTGCAGTTTCGATATGCGGGACCTTCGATTGTGATCACTGATTTTCCTAGATCACCGATGTGCGATCACCGATATGGCATGCCCTATGATCTTCGATCTCTGATATGACGCGACCTTCAACTGCTGATATTGCAATTCACTAACCGGCGAAGTGTATACACTGTTATGTTGCACAACTGATCCTCCAATTGTCGATTGTGATTCATCGGGACCTCTGATATGCGATTCTTCGAGACTTCCGATCTCTGATATTCCTCACTACAGAAGGCCCAAATCATCCTGAACTTCAACAAGCCATAACTCTCAAACCACAATTCCATTTCTAGACTTCCGCATACTATTGGGAAGCTCTTCTAGACCACTTTCCAATGAAAGGATTTTGATTAGCCACTTGCTATGGGGTAAAATGCACAGGATGAAAACTACCCTCAAAGGTCTTCCTGGGACCTTCAAAAAACTGTATGATTATCTACAAAAGCTACCTGTTACACACATGTTCATCTATCAAACATAAATTGAAAGGATATGGAAAGAGGATCACCTTTGATTCCTTCTAGATTCACTTGGGGATCTCCGTGCGGCAAGAAGAACTCCTTCTAAGCCGACTCCAAGACAATTCCTGCACAAAGGATAAGAAAAACCAATCACGGCATACGCTTCTAAAAATAAATGTAAGAATCTGTAACAAACATGTATAAATGTATAACTTAACTACTCAACTCGACAAGCATCAGAATGAACAAATAAATGCACAATATCACTGACACTTTGGAGTAGGGAACACAATTGCAGTTCTATATTCAGAATGGAAGAGTGATTACAACAATCCATTGTATTTGCCTTCCTTACCCCTTCTTCCTCTCTCTCTCTCCTTCTTTTAGTTAGCTCTTTCAAGAATATGACAGTTCACAACAGCTCTTATGGGCTATCCTTCCAAATGCTCTGATCCCCTTTGCAATGGCCCTCTCGTTGCTTATATAACAATTGAATTAGGGTTGTCAAGATCCATTTAGAGTTCATTAGGGAAAAAACCATGGACCTGCCCTGTTTACAAGCTTTGTCTCATTTGCCTTCATTCTCATAATAGAATTTATCCAAATATCTTGATTTTTGGAGTTTCCTTGCTTTTCTTGCACAAATTTAGGGATTTAATATCTAGATATATATGGGTAGGTTCATTGGCATAACCTTTTGAACATCACTTAAGTTCACTAACTATCCCCCTGGTCTAACAACAAGAGTTAGCAAGGTGACTAACGCTCCTTTATGCTTATTAACAAGCTTTATAAAGCAGGTTGTCAGTGTATAGTGAGCGTTAGTGTGGATTCTAGGCCTGCAATTGTGGTCATTGCTTTAGTCATCTTGTCTTTCACCTCTGAGTTGATTAGGAGGTCAATTTGTCCTAAAACAGATGCCCCCTAAAGTATGAGATCAGAGGTAGAGACGATGGCCAAAATACTTTATTAATAAACATTGTAATTTGCTGTCAAAATCTTTGTAGAGAGAAAAAGAAGTTTTGGGCAGCAAGGAAAACCTAATACAACAAAGATACATATATATAAACTGCTAAAATCATGTCCTGAGTTGGGCATTCCCATGCTCAGTAACTATGTCAGAGTAATTTTCTCCTTGGATATATAATAATGTTGGATGCCAATATGGCACAGGGTGGATCCAGTGTCATAATAGATCATCCTGAAATAGCTGACAGTTTATCTGAAGGAACCACGCTTTCGAATATAGGATACAGTTGTATTGTCCACTTTTCCCTGTCTAATTTTTTAATGAGTCCAGACGGGTAAACTCATCGATATTTTCATGTTTAAAGAGTCTGAAAATGATCACAAAAAGAACAACTCTTTGCCCTATCTGATTAGTTTAATGAGTCCAGACAGGCAAACTCGTCGATTTTTCCATCTTTTAAGATTATGAAAAGTATTGTAAAAAGAAAAACTCTATATCTTGTCTGTGTATTTAAAGAGTCCAGAATAGACAACTCGGTGGTCTTTTCATATTTAGAGAGTCTGAAAAGATCGTAAAGAAAGACTCCATGGTGGTCCCTTTGTCATAGTTGTTAACCGGGGACGACAAAAGTTTAATAGTATACCTGGATCAGTTACTTTTCCGTATTTTAATCTATTGAACCCTGATAAAGAGAGACCTTTTTCCAATAGATGTCGACCTCATTTTGTTACGAGTACAAGGCAACATACTAAACTCGTATTTTTTCGTGACACTTTAACGAGCTCAGTAACAAAAACTCGGGATTTTTCATTTTTTAACAAGCAAGAAAAAAGTACCTAAAAGAATGCTTGGGTCATCTTTAGCATGTTTAATGAGCAGCAAGACACAACTCAAGATTTTTTCAATTTAAAGAGCAAGAAAAAAGTGCCTAAAAAGGATGCTCCATTGGTCTTTTTCAATTTATGAGCTGGAACAAGATCAAAAAAGAGGTGCTCAAAGCATCATTTGCATATATTTAACGAGTGCAAATGATGAAAAACTTGTGGATGCTTATATTGTTTAAAGAGCTAGAAAATATCCCTAAAAGTGCTTTACTGATTGTGGTATGGATGTTTAACGAGCCCTACTACAAAAACTCGGAGATGTTTATATTTTTTAAAGAGAAATAAAATGTCTCCAAAAGTGCTCTACCATTGTTAGATAGATTTTAATGAGCTCAACGATGAAAACTCGGGGATTTTTATATTTTTTAAAGAGCAATAAAATATCCCTAACATTGCTCTATAAAGGTTTGCATGCAGCTTTACTGCTTTTCATTCCAGAAAATACTTTCATCAAAAGCAGGAAAAGTATAAAAAAGCAGCAATTCCTATTATCTGGGTTCATGCATGATCAAAAAATCATGCAGAATGGACTACTTCCTCTTTAATGATTTTTCAAAAAATCATGTTTCTCAAAGTTATATAAGGAGATGCTTTGAGCTTTCACATGCATCATTTTCACTATTTTGAAGTTTGTGAGAGCTTGTTGGAGCTAAAGAGGAGTAGATTTTCCACGGAACATTGCAAGAGATCTGGGCAACCATTCGACATGCCATTAGTCCTAGGTGAGAGCTAAAACCTTTCTCTATGCATTATTAGACCTTTTTTAACAGTTTTATGGGTGGCGATTTGTAGATTTGAGGTGCCCTAGAGCCATTTTTGCACACTAACGCCCTCCAGATGGCTAGTAGAGAGCATTAAACGCTCTGTACGAGCCATTAGAGGGCGTTAATCCTCCCTGTGCAACACTGGGAGGGGCGTTAGGGCTGTAGGGTGCATTTGAAACCCTCATGCATGGATTCTTTAAGTGATTTTTCCCCATTTTAACTGTTTTTGGGGTTATTTTGTGCAGGTTTCAGGCTGAAATAACTCACCTATGGAGAGAACAGGCCCATGATAATGAGGAATTTTTGATGCACAATGATCTAGCTTGCATACTTGCATTGCACCGCTACGATTTGTTAAAGTATGCAAGGCTAGAGATGATGAAAGGACGGGAGGATTTACTGAGATGGATCATATAGCGTTGGAATGAACACGAGTAAGTGTTCAAAATTGGAGATCAAGAGCTTGCGATTGACCAAGATGATATTTACTTTTTGACTGGTTTATCATGCCGTGGGGCACCAACAAACCTCACCAGTGGCAGGTTAGATCCATAATCTACTTCAGAGCTGGTACATATCTACTACATCCCTGGGAGTGGGCTAGTTAGTAACAGAGTATCGATAGAGAGGATTCGATCTCGGTCTATGAGGGCAGTTTTATGGTTGATTGTGCATTTAGCGGGGTCAAAAAGTCCCCATGTAGTGACAAAGGCCCAACTGTTGCTTGCCATTGACTGTGTCCAGCCCCAGATGTTCAACTGGTGTGAAACAGTGCTTCGCTAGTTGAAGGCAGAATTGACAGCATGCAAGTCCTGTACCCAACACAGTTTTTGGTATGATACTATCATAGTCTCATTTTTCCTTGAAAGGGTACCTATCATGTGCCCACGGGTGAGCTTAGGTCCCTTTGATTCGAGGGAGCCAAGGCAGGGACGCTGGTCATCACTTGATCCTCGCACAGGAGGAGGACCACTCTAGCGCTTTTTTGATGAATACTTCTTCCAGTGGCTTCGTAGCCAGATAGTGATTGTTGATGACTATGCCTATGAAGGCATGGAATTTACCGACAACCCAGACTTAATGCTACCACCCGGGACCAACTGGGGTCCTCAAGGTGAGAATAATTTTGATAGTACTTAAGTATTTTTGTACTTTTGAATATATATGTAATGTTTTTTAACGATCAGATAAGAACTGACATGAAACTTTTATGCCTAACACAGATGTGGCGCTAGTATGACCGGCAGGAAAACCTCTATGTGCGACAAGGCGGCCAACTACATGCTGGAGGGGGTGATGCTGACAGTCTCTGCGAGGTTCTGACGAACCTAGAGGGTTTGACTATGGGTGTCCCCCCTTCTTGTGAAGGAGATTCCCAACCATATGTCGTGACACACCGTTGGTGTACCTGAGCAGTTTCTGGTTCCTCTTCGGAGGGCAGCTAGAGCTATTTTAGCTTTTCTGGAGCAATAGGCTCATTTTAGCAGGGGTTCTGGCGAGGCCATATGAGTGTTTGTAGCTGGGCTTTGAGCCATTTTGTACTTAAATCATCCAAGTTTTGGAATATTTTGATGTAAAAAACTGAATTTTGATCTATATATATACATATATTTTTGGTATTTTGGTGGTGTAAATGTGTTTTTAAATGTTTTTTGTAACAAATTTTTAACTTTAGTAAATGCTTTTACTTTTCATGCATGCTGCTATAACAAATGACACAAATGCCAATCCAATACATAGTTAGCTAATGAATCAGCAATTGTATTAAATTCTCAAGGAACATGTTCATATGTGATTATTTCAAATCAATGTTCCAAGAGTCACACCCTTAGATAGTTACGTAACAAGGCTAGCTTATGGATGTGATAATGGTTTGTTAATTGCATAACGACTAGGTGGGAGTCTAACCTAACCACCAGATTGGAGATGCCCCTTGATGACACTTCTGTGAGAAGTGAAATGACAGACATGTACTCGGAAATATTGTTGGTGGTGGTACCAAGAAATACTCCCCCGGAGCAAAGTAGTTCTGACTTGGGTGTATAGATGACCCAAGTAGTTGATGCAATGTGTTGTGTGTGATGATCGGCACCATCTGCGTATCCTATGTATGCTAAGGGAAACGACGACATCTGCATTGCGAGAATAATGTATGAGATAAGTACTCCACTAAATAACAAAACAATCCAATCACATCAAAAAGGTAAGCAAAACTTATGAATACATAAAATTACAAAGAACATGCCCAACACGACACTAGGCACAATACTTTTTCAGATAGAGCCCGTATGTGGACTACTTGAGTGGGATTCCGTCCCAGTCCTACAGTTCATATGCCCCCGAGGGGAGGACTTTCTTTATGACATAGGGACCTAGCCATATGGGTCGAAGTGTGCATGCCTCCAAGAGATTCTTTTGGATGATATAGTGATACGAAATCGCCCTCTTGGAAAGAACTAAACCTAACTGCCTTTGCAAATTGGGTTTGTAACTGTTCCTTATGAGCTGCAAGTGCCAAATCGGCATTTCAACGGGTTTTATCCAGCTGTTTGAGGTATAGTAGGCATTCTTCTTTGACAGTGGGGTCGGGCATGGGTTCAATGGCTATTTCGCGGGAAGGAATTGGCCACCCATTTCATTTTGCCTTGTCGTAAAGTTGGACCTCATGCGCGACAAATGACGGATTAAAGTTGGGAATTTCCTTTTCCAAACAAATTCTTCATGGAATTCCTCGTGTAGGTAGGTGGAGCTTTCAATTTTCTCAGGACTGCAATCTACTCTCATCTGGGTGTCTTCCATGGTGCCTGTCGTGACTGAAATATCTATGGGTAATGACCTAGAAGTGTCATCCATATTTTCATCCACCCCAAGAGTTTGAATGCTTGTATAGGGTGGGGAAATGATTTCATTTGTGTCAGAGGATAGGACTTGAAGAGGCATCATGTCCGAGTCAGATGTCAGACCCCAAATATGCCAATCCTCCCAATGTTTCTCTCCAAAACTCATGATTTCTCGAACAACTTCGTCCGTTGATGGGAGTTAATTGCATGGATCTAAAGGAGGAGCATTTATGCGAAGGGACATGGTACCGTTGGTGATAGCCAACATGACTGGAGATGTGGATAGTGATTGAATTCCTTGGTAGGCTGATTCAGCTGGTGACAATGGCATCTAGTATCCGAAAGTGTCAAGGTCTAAAGGCGCCGTTAGGATCCAGGGATCGTTCAGTTCATGAGGAATTGATGAAATAATATTAATCAATTATGGAAGCTACGATGATGGAAGAGGAAAACAACCCAGCAGGGAGGAAGCCTTCACTGAAAAACTGTTAGTTACACCTCCTACTAGGGGTACGGAGCCATTTGGTAATGGTGAATAATCAAGAGTGTAGAAAGACAACTGATCCACTATAATGACCTTTCCATCCAATGGAAATAGGATGATATGAAAGACAATGGATATGATGGCTGTCATGGAATATGTAAAACTGCGACCTAGCAACAGATTATAGTCGAGTCTCTTGTCCACGACTTCTACATCCACTGTTATTATTTTCTCAGCCAAAGTGATGGGAAAACTAGCTAAGTATCCTTTTGGGACAAAGGTGTTGCCGTTGAAAGCTTCAAGGGAGTTCGATGGTGGGGAGAGGGTTAGGGAACCCAAGGCGAGCCAACATGAAGCCGACATGACACAGGTTGAAGCACCTTCATCGATGAAAGTTCGATGTATACCTTTACATTTTGAAGTGATATGCACCTGAAATGCAAGCTGGTGGGAAAGGGGAGGTTGACACTTGTCCATGTTGAAAATAGCAAGCATGGAGTCTGTAGGTTCAATACCCCCGATAGCCAAAAGCAAATCTTTCCTTTCGCTGGGGCATGTTTGTAAGACTTTGAGCACTGACATAGCTGATGACGCTTGTGCCAAATCCTCTACAATTTTGTAGTGTTGGGTGGCATGTGCAGATGTGTTGTGTGTTGTGTGTCGAAGTGCCCCCTTGGGGGGTCGAATTACAAAGTCCTCAACCGACCTTTCAATATGCAAATTGTTGGGCAGCGATGGGTTTTGACCTATGGATGTTTCTGTGAACTGTCACTGCCCCATGATGTGGGTGGTGGTTGGTTGGCAACAAGTTTTTGCTGTTGTTGAGTAGGAAAAGGATTTCTAAGGACAGCAGGTGCCTTACCAGAATATTTCTTGGCAAGGTAATCTGTGCATTCTTGAAGACGCAGACAATGCCAGGTTACATGTCCTTCAAGACAAAGTTTGCATGAATAGTTGGTGCCTTTATCCTTTTCCGCATCAGTAGGTATAGTGGCCTTCTATTTCAAGTTGGGTTGCTTAGATGACTGCTCCTCAGAAGGAGCGGTCTTGTTCTTATTATTCTTGTTCTTGCTACTGGATTTTTGTGTAGACTGCACAGAATTAACCGCGATGGCAAGAAGAGTAGTCGCTTTGGTAAAGGGGTCCACTACCAGCTTGGTAATGGAACCACTGAGTTGTTTTACAATGACCTCATAGGTTGCATCGACGATTCCATTAGCGTGCGCTCCAGGGTGCTGAGTGGTGGGAGGATTAGGGTTACTGGGAGCATAGGGGATAATGTCGTAGAGAGTGCCAAACTATTAATAAATAAAATCTAAGTGCTGGGCACGATGTATGGATTGCTCCTTTCTGACCGCACCACCTAGAGCGACATCTCTAGCGATTTGTGGGAGTAATGACTTGCAGAGCCAATCTGTTAAGAGAAAATCAGGGATGGGATTTGACTAACCTCCACCTACGTCTCCATTCATGGATATGATTGGAGATGTGGGTGGCAGTATCCTGATGAAATGAAGTAAGGAACTCTGTCCCTGTCTCATAACGGATAGGTAACTGAAAGTGATTTAGGAACTCCATTGCTAAAGCATCAAAGGTATTCACTAACGCGCGTGGTAACTCAATATACCACTCAGAATTGCTAGTGAGGGTGCGGGGAAAAAGACGTAACCAGAAACTCATCCACCATAGAGTTAGAAACACACCAGAGATGGTAGATGGTGACATGAGTGCCCGGATCCTCCCCTTGTTTTTCATTGAACTTAGGAATGTCCATCGGTATTTTATGCGGGATTGGTGGCCATTGTAAGTTGTGGTAGATGGGGTCATTTGTCAACTTATATAAGTTGGCAATATCCAATGTTGCCAAAAAAGGAAAATTGTTGGGTGCCCCCAACTCCGACCATGGTGATGACGAATGACCTGAGGAGCTTTGTGCTCCTCCC
The DNA here is from genome assembly GCA_000404065.3 of Pinus taeda. Lineage (NCBI taxonomy): Eukaryota > Viridiplantae > Streptophyta > Pinopsida > Pinales > Pinaceae > Pinus > Pinus taeda. The sequence goes on from APFE030789701.1 coordinate 102,126, forward strand.
ATCGTTTGGTTCCCCATGGTGTACATGGGTTGCATGGTGTAACAGTTTCTTTGCAGTACGGTGTTGTAGATTGGATTTCCATGAGGATTTTGTATGAAGTTGTCCCCAATATAAGTAGTGCCCTCGTGACTCATCTGAGCTTGTGAGTAGGGTGCCCCCATGGATTGGGTGGGAATCCCTTGTGGATTCCCAAACGACACAGAACTAACCGTATGGCTTTTATTGATAGAGGGAACACTCATGTCAATCAATGGTTGTCTATGCATGCCTGAGAATGGTAGGGGAATAGTGACATTCCCTACCGACATGTGCATATTAGGAACCGCCCTAGATATTTGAATCTGGGGGTTGGAACTATACATTGGCAGCTGAACTTGGTGTTGGTAAACTGGAACTGCACCCATAGTGCCGCATTGAGTGTTATATGGAGCACTATATGTGGCACTAGTCGAAGGTATTCTTTATGGCACCATAGGAGTGGAACCTGGCATCTGTTGGGTTCCACTTATAGAGGCTATTATGTGAGTTGCACTAGCTGGGATGAACGGGATAGCGGGGTTCCACATTACCGATACTGTGATGACCGTCAACTGGGGAAGTGGTAGAGGACCAACAGTGTCTCTATAATTCAACAACCCTTAAAAGAAGGAAGTACTAGTACTGTGGGAGTAATGATAGGTTTCGACAGATATGTAAGCGGAGTGTTAAAATGAGGAAGAAATCCTTCCGTAAAGAAATCCTCTGGAAAATCAGAATTGTTAGTCATCCACATAGACCCCGTGTGTGATTTAGGAGACTGATTCCTCGAAGATGAGGAATCCAAGTCAATGGAACTCGGCAGATCCTCCACAGTTAGTAGAGGAAGTCCTAACAATCGTCTGGATTAATGATGAGGGCCGAATGTAGCCACAATGATTGTTAGGTTTTATCAAATAGATTTTAATGTGATATTCTTTAAAGTATCGAAAATGATAACACTCAGGTACCTAAAAAGAAAAAATACACTAAATATGTCAATCAAAAAACAAAGGGAAATTACCTTGTCTGATAAACACCGATTACTGGAGATGAAACCCAATATCTCAATGAGTAACAGAGAAGGATGGCCAAATGTACAGTTATGATTACTTTTGAGCTTTGCCCAAACCTCATATTCAGGGGCCAAGTAATTTTATGAAGATGAGCACCCTCCCAAAAACTGAAGACAAAGTAGGTCCGTTTGTTTTAGGTACCAGGACAGCCCGTCCCAATCACCTTGTGTAAGTATCTAGAAGGTTTGGCCACTAGAGATACCTCAAATCATAGATATTACCAGGGGGGACATGGTCATAGACAACATGCTATGTGGGCAGGATACCTAAGTCCCCGACTCAGTTCTGAAATCCCTGAAGGGACCCCCAATACACAGAATGCCCAAAAGGAGTTGTAAGAGAAGGCGGGCTACCTTCAATCATAGTTTGATGTTGTCTCCTATTTCGCTTCATTGTGAGTGGAGTGGTCCTAGTAATATGAGTGCAAAAGGATTTTTCACTCATAGAATTGAGGCTTCTGTGATCAATCATAGTTATCAGAAGAATTTCGGCGTAAATCACATAAAGAAAAACCTTTGTCGACGCGTTTCGAACCAACTAGTGTGGTTCATCGTCAGGACAAGTTGAAGAAACAGATCCAGTCTAGCATGTTAAATAGTCTGAGTAGAGACTCCAACGGCTAAAAAGACTAACGACTACTTTTTGACTCAAGGACCCATGTCAAATTTCCATTAATTAATTTAATATTAATATTCTTCTTACTATTACTATTACCAAACTAAGGATTTTTCACTCGTTAATGGCACTAGTTTTGATTTTCAACCTTAGGCAGTTGTCTCACATGCTTATCCGAAGGTCCTAATCTAGCTAATGTTGGTTTGCTCAAAAAGAGTAACTGATTGATTTTAACGTAAATTTTAGTGTACTTGCTTATTTGTCTTTGGTAGGGGTGTTGACATACAAATATTATGAGACTCTCCACTCAATAAACCATGCAGAACAATGATTTGAAAAAAAATTTCGATTTCTTATGCAAACAAGTCTTATTCTACACATGTATCATTTTACATATTCATGGATTCATCAATGCATCTAAAGCCATTCAACACTTGCATAACTGAAAGTTTCTTTTCTCAATATTCCCTAACAACTAATGAAAACCAAAATGAAGTAGCCTACAACTATTTCGATAGAAGGAGATATACAGTTTATCATCTTTTCTTTCAAAAAAAAATGAATTTTAAGAGAGAAAAACTAAAACATTTTCTTAAAAATACCAAATTTGTTAGCATGATACTGTTGCAGAACTTACTTTAGCCCTTGAGACAAGCCCCCCCGCCTTTTGGTCCACAAAATCTCTTGGAAAACATGGAAATGGGTGACTAACGCTATGTCTCTTTCTAAACAGAGAGTTAGTTTGGCCACTAACGCTCTCTGTGCATAGTCAAAGTGCTTTATAAATCTTTGTGTAGACTAGTAGCCTGCGTTAGTGAGGGAAATAGCTCAAAAAGAGGGCTTTTAGGATCAGTTTCTAAGGAGAATGCAACTTTGCAGGATGCAAAAAGATAGATGGTGGATCAGAAAAGGATTTGAAGAAGAAGGAAGCTCATAGAAGAAAGAGAAGATCTGAGAGGATTGTGGGTAGCTGGGAACTAGATGTATAGTCCCCAGTGGAGTTGCCAATTTTGCTATGGGGTAAAATGCACGAGATGAAAACTACCCTCAAAGGTCTTCTCGGGACCTTCGACAGACTGTAAGATTATCTGAAAAGCTACCTGTTACATACATGTTCATCTATCAAACATAAATTGACAGGGTATGGAAAGAGGATCACCTTTGGTTCCTTCTAGATTCACTTGGGGATCTCTGTGCGGCAAGAAGAACTCCTTCTAAGCTGGCTCCAAGACAATTCCTGCACGAAGGACAAGACAAACAAATCACAACATATGCTTCTAAAAATAAATGTAAGAATCCATAACAAACATGTATAAATGGATAACTTAACTACTCAACTCGACAAGCATCATAATGAACAAATAAATGCACAATATCACAGACACTTTGGAGTAGGGCACACAACTGTAGTTCTATATTCAGAATGGAAGAGTGATTACAACAATCCGTTATATCAACCTTCCTTACCCCTTCTTCCTCTCTCTCTCTCTCCTTCTTTTAGCTAGCTCTTTCAAGAATATGACAGTTCACAACAGCTCTTATGGGCTATCCTTCCAAATGCTATGATCCCCTTTGTAATGACCCTCTCGTTGCTTATATATCAATCGAATTAGGGCTGCCAAGCTCCATCTAGAGTTAATTAGGGAAAAAACCATGAACCTGCCCTGTTTACAAGCTTTTTCCCATTTTCCTTCATTCTCATAATAGAATTTCTCCAAATATCTTGATTTTTGGAGTTTCCTTGCTTTTCTTGCACAAATTTGAGGATTTAATATCTAGATATTTATGGGCAGACTCGTTGGCATAACCTTTTGAACATCACTTAAGTTCACTAACTATCCCCCTGGTCTAACAACAAGAGTTAGTAGGGTGACTAATGCTCCTTTATGCTTGTTAACAAGCTTTATAAAGCAGGTTGTCAGTGTATAGAGAGCGTTACTGTGGATTCTGGGCCTACATTTGTGGTCATTGCTTCAGTCATCTTGTATTTGACCTCTGAGTTGAGTACGAGGTCAATTTGTCCTATAACACCACTAAGCCCATATTTTTCCTTAAAATATGGCTCCAAAGTCTCTACCGAGCTGTAATCACAACCACCAAGGCATGAATCCCTATCATTAGGCTAAGCCTTGTTGACATCAATGCCAACCTTATAGCTCCCTGTACTAACCCCATACTTGAACATAATCTCTACAACCAAACTGCTTCCTTGCTTGCATGAGTGGTTGCCATGTATTCTGCCTCTGTAGTTGATAGTGCCACT
>APFE030789702.1:2024-31808 GCA_000404065.3 Pinus taeda
CATTTTTCTTCAACAAGTGGAGGTTGTCATAGTTCAAATGTCCAAATCTAGCATGCCATAATAAACTTGATGGAAGTGTACCTTCTTCATAATGAGAATTGTATGAGAAATATTGTGCATGAGCATAGGTACCTTGCAGCTTAAGAAGCATTTCTTCTTCTATTCCCCTCATGACAAGTGAGTGGTCATATGCTTTTCTCACCTCAAGCTTTCCATCAAACATATGAACAGAGTGACCTTGCTGACGTATGTAATTCTAGAAGACCAGGCAATTTGAGCCTGATTGTGCCAAGCCCTGATGGCTTGATTTTTGATTTGTCTGCAAAGTATACTGCTCCATCAACATTGTCAGTAAATTCTTCAAAAAAATATTTTCTATGAGTCATGTGGCAAGTTGCTCTTAAATCAAGCAACCAATCATTTTTCCAAGAAGCAACTGAAGCATTAAATAAATCTTCATTTACTCCGATATTACATTGTGCCACAACATAATGAGCGGATTCAGGTGCTTTACCTTTGTCTATGTCATTAGTTTTACCTTTCTGTTGGTTTCTTTGCTTCTCAATTTTGTCCCATGGTAACTTGCATGTAGAGGCATTATGTGATCCATTTCTTTTGCAGCGTATGTAGTGCAAATCTGACTTTTCTCCTTGAAAGTATCTGCCCCCCTGCCTTTGAAATATCTTCCTCTTCCTCTTCGACCACCTCTTCCTCTGGAAGAATCTTGGGCAAGATTATTTTCTTTATGAGCAAGGCACACAGTCTCTTCAGAAGATTTAGGGGTTGTCTTCTTTCCAAAAGCTTTCTCTCTTTCAGAAAATTTTTTGACAAGGGAGTCAAAAGTAATATCTTTGAGATTTCCATTTGCTTGCAATGACTCAAGATAATTGGAGTAAGTAGGATAATGTGCATTGAGAAAAGCGATAAGAGGAATATCCAATTCAACCTTCGTGGCTTTGATATCATGCATTATAGATTTTACTTCGAATGCAAGAGCAAGAAAAACATTATTTTGTAATTCAAGAGTGAAGAGTTTAATCACGAGTTGAACAACTTCAAGTGCAGAATGTGAGTCATAGAGTTCTTTCAGCTTTTGTAAGGCTTCAAAAGCAATTGAAAATGGCGAAATATGGTGACTCACCTCTTCACTTACAAATGTTTCAATTAATGCATAGGCTTTGTTGTTCTTATTTTCCCAAATGGCGAGCTCTTTGTCTGAGGTAGGCTGGTCTAGCTCTTTGTCTCCGTCTCCGACACACACTCCTTTCCACAACTCATTGAAAATGAGGATGTGTTTTATCATCGGGGACCACTCAAGATAGTTCTCCTTTCCAGTAATAACTATTCCCACAATAGATATGATTGAATGCATATTGTAAAAAAATCTTCTACTAAAAAAAAAAAAAAGACTAAAAAACTGTGTACTGTAAAAAATACTTATGTTGGGAAAATGTGCTTCAAAAATAAGCAGCCTTATTCTTCCTTCTTAATTTAATATACAAAGATCAAAACTATATTCTATGCATATAGAATATCACCATTTTTTTTTTGTATTACAATATTGTTGCAATTCAAGAGAAACAATATCAACTACTTAAAAGCGAAAGAACACCTATCATGACTTGAATTCTGATGTAAATCGGAATTTGCCAAAAAAAAACTTGGACAGATGTTTTTCTCATAAGTGAGTGGTCAGATGCATGAAAGCTCAAATCCTATGTTTTACGCTTTGATACCATTTACACCTTGACATCGCACTGATACAGCTGCCTCCACCACCATTATTGCCGCCACCAGCACCATCTCGAGAAATATATATTGTCACGCTCTTCACTGCACGCAATTATAGTTAAGTGCATTGATCACGCTCTATTATCACAGCAGTCTCTCGCAACAGACTCGATTCACGCTATTCCCGCGAGATCTGCTCTTAGAAGGTGCAAAAAGGAAAAATCAAAATCTCGAAGTAACAGAAATTGTTGCAGTTGCAACACCGAAACACCTATGCCAGAGAATGGATTGCTTGAATTTTTCCTTGATAAGCTTCAAAAAAAAAAGATACTTGTGGTGTATTTGTTAAGCCTATGGATCCCAACAAGCTCCCAAATTACCATGAAATCATAGAAAACCCAATGGATTTTGGTACAATACAGAGGAAGATTTCAAAAGGAGCATATGTGTCTTTTGAAAAGTTTGAGAAGGACGTTATTTTGATTACTACCAATGAAATTCACTATAATGCATCAGATACCATCTATTACAAACAGGCTTGCGCAATACAGGAGCTAGCAAGAAAAAATTTCAGGATAAGAACACACCTAGACCATGGCCACTGAATCACAACGGAACCCTTACCCCATGATACAAATCTCAACCCTAAAGTGTTTAAGACAAGGCTGCAATGTGGCGTTGAGAAATCTAGAAAAAAAAGGTCTATGAAAAGGTAGACACTATAATTGTGCTCGTCCAGCGATATTCACCCAACAGAACGGTTTAGAGGGCGGACTATTCACTGCAAGAATAAAACGTATATTGTGCATGGAGCAGGCTTCAGGCAACTGACACCATCAGCAGCGTACCACAACGTTTACCATGGCAATGAATTATATGGGAAATGAGCAGCGTATTATATGTCAGAGCAGAGCAGAGGAGCAGCACTTTTACATGCAGGTGAATATGAATATGAATAAAATACAAAGAGCATTGTTTTGTATGCAAGGCAGAACATAGGCAGAATAGGGAGTTATAAAGTAGAGGGAAGCCAAAAATGGTGCTGGCTCTGATACCATGTCAGACTAGGCGGTAACTACTCAAAAACAATTCACTGATATTCATTTAGGTTGGTGTTTATTATATACAATAGGGAGAGATTGTTCATTTCATCTCCCGGTGACTATTCATATTCTCTATTATTTATTTACATCAATTTCAGTTATTCACCCAATCCTGATGATTAGGTGTAAACATCTAGAGACATTTTGTATTTATGAGAAAATAATAATTTCATATTAAAATATATAGGCAGGTAGGGTAAAAACAATAGAGGTGAGTGTTTAGCTCTATAGTTATTTATGAAATGTAGAGCAGAGAAAGATAAGGGTTCCCTTAAGTGTTTGGAGACTTAAAGATGCTAATGGATTGGGCAAATTGAGATTTCCTCTCTTGCTTTATCTTTAAAGAAATCTCTTAAGGAAAAGCACAAATCTACATATATATGTTTCCTTCATATTTGTAGGGAATTCTATATGAAGTATGCGAGTTATCTAAACAAACTCTTTAAATGTAGGAACAGTTCTTGAGAAAGAAGGGTGGAGAACTCTAATAGGAATGGTTCTGTCTATGTTAATTTTTTATGTTTCTTTTTGTAGTACTAAAATTGCAATGTGTTGGTAATGGAAAGATATAAAAGTCTTATGAAAGTATCCTCTTTTTTCTTTTTTAATGCATACTCAAGGTTCTTTATCCAAGAAATGTTTAAGCAGGCATTATTGTTCATGATGATTTGTAAGATTAAGAGAATTTATAGTTGCATTATATATGAATTAGGAGATAGCATCTTGTGTAGCATTCTAAACTTTGGAGGTTTGATCCATTTATAAGAGCTCTCTTAGGGAGATGCATTATTTTCACATAATTTTCTACTTAAGTTGTATATGAAACTATAAACCTCCACAAGTTAAAACATTTCTCCTATATTCTCTATTCAATTGATGTCTTTATTATATTGGAATAGATATGTCTGCCTCACAAGGATTAAATATAGTTTTTTGGAAAAGATAGAGTTCATTAAGAGGCGGAAAGAACAATATAAAGATTATATATTTTACTTGTCCTTTGACTCTTCTTATATATCAGTGACCTGAGAATGTCATAAAACATTGTCAATGTGTTACATGTGGTGACCAAATACCTTTTAACAATTATTGGAAGGATTGATCGATGGCACACTATTATAATTTTTTAGGCTATGGGAGGATTTCACCATATGCATTCAATATATCAGTGAGGCATGTTGGAAGAAGAGGTTTTCAATTTTATGGTCTACTTATAAGGATGATAATAACACTCCTAAATTATAGATTATTTTAATACTTTTATTAAAAACTTGAGTTTTGCATTTACTTTACACTAATGATGCAAGTTGTTGAAAAATTTTAAATTTTTACTAATTAAATATTCATCATGTAATTATGACATTAGTTGCTAATTGCAAATTTTGTTATAACATGTTTTTGTGTTACAATGGTGCATCCTAGAAGCTATTCCAAAGGAAACCTGAAAACACATAAAAGTAGGTCATCCAAAAGCTTCTGAGATGGAGTCATCTAGTGGTAAGCAAAATAAGAGAAGTTGTGAGGTCACCTCTATCACAAAGTTGTTGGAGACCTCCATTAAGGTCCATGCTCATTCAAATGTTGTGACTATACAATAATGATACAAGCAAGATGGTGATGTTTATGCAAATATACTTAAGAACCTACTTATGTTTTTCCATGTTATAACAATACTTGAAGCCCAAACTAGCACCACTCAAATAAGCATTTGATTCATCAAGGACCAAAAGATGTATCTATGAAAGACTAACCAATATAATAGTTCTCAATAGGGTTATATTTTATATTGAAGGCATCAGTGGAACATTTCTCAATAGGGTTATATTTTATATCGAAAGCATCAGTGGAACTGTAAATATAAGAAATAAAATAAACACTAAATAAGAGCCTTACAAGAAGTTTGAAGAGTCTCCTATATGGACAACCCACTGATAAATTTTCATCTAAATTATCATCCAATCAGCCCAAAGTAACATGTTTTCCCATTAGTTTCAATAGCACGTGTCCCCTTTGAATTTCATCAAGTCCTTCTTTCACTCATTAGGTTGACCTACAGGGGCCTTGAGGGTCCTATAATATCCGCCATTATACATGTAGAGCTCATTTAGGGTACATATGTGAAGGGTAAAAATATGAAACCTTCTGAACATAGCCACTGAACAAGGGTGAACAAAGTTTCAATTACATATTTTGGTTACATGTTATTTAATCCAAAGTGTGAAAAATTACACACACAGATGTGTGTGTGTGTGTGTGTGTGTGTGTGTGTGTGTGTGTGTGTGTGTGTGTGTGTGTGTGTGTGTAATTGAACAAAGTTTCTAAAACAGGGTTTTGAAAGAATTAATACATTACTGCTAGGGTTTGTTCACACCAATACAGACTAACTTATATGAAAAATTGGGAGCCTTATTAATGTATATTATAATACTTGACAAATTCATTGTTTGTTAAGTCAAAGATTGTACTATAGTTAACCCTCATAAAGACAGATTGTTGCTACATTAAGTTTTTTTCTATTGATGTTAAGATACATGCTAAACTAGGCTAATTGAAAGAAACAAAAGATAATCAAGTTTATGAATCTAATTTTTGGTGCACAAGTGGAGTTTGAGAAGAGAGGCACATATGTTGTAGTAACATAGGTTCATGAAGGAAGAGTATTTGTAAAGGCGGAGAATGTAGTGATTCTTCATCAACAGAGAAGTTGACGTATGTTGGTTAGCATTGTACATCTTCCAACATGTTGAGTTTGGGTTGAAGTTGGGTATCCTTGTTATTCAGCAACTTGACGTTGGTCAGTAGAAATTTGTTTTGATATAATTTTTAAGTCGATCATTGTCCCTAGTATGGGAGCCCAAACTTAGTTTTGATGATTGCATGGGGAAGCATAGAGTTGAAGTTCAAGTAGAGTGCCGTGAGGTAGAGTGATTGACTTGAAGTGTTGTATAATTTAACAAGGACTAAATACCCCTTCAAATTGAGTCTGCAAATATCTTCAGACTTAGGGAGTAGTTTCTTCCTTACATCCTTGTTGGTAAAACCCTTCAACGTATTCTACTTCCTTCTAGTCCCGAATAGTAAAATTGTATGTAACCATACACTAAATGAAGCTTTTGTTGAGAGAAATATTTTGTACATTATTTTTTCGATGTGATACTACTTCATGTTTGTTTTGATGAGTTAAAATAACCTAACCAATTGTAAAATTAAAGGAAATACTAATTCACCCCCCTCTCAGTATTTCCAACAAAAAAATTGTTTAGTGTGGTTAAATATGATGATCAATTGAATGGCAAGGATAGAATTGGGCATTTTTTAGGGATGGCTATGTTGCTCTCTCACCCAGTTGTCTTCCTTTACCTGTTCTATTTCTCCTCCATGCTAACTCGATTCCATTCAATTCTATTTAAGTATAAGAGTAGCTCTTGATGAGAAAAGAAACACATTAGGGTTTAGCACTCTATCAAAGCTAGCATCTCCAAGAGCCTCGACAAACTTAGAAGCCATTCTCCAACCATTTCATCTTTGGTCTCTGCATTCGAGCGATAATAGAGGGTTAGAGTCATCTCATAAGCCGGCTTCAAACTCAAAAAGTTGGGGTGATCATTGCATTGGTTGGTCCTTGTACCCTGCCCTTTTGTGGTTTTCGTGCCATTGCTTTGAAGACGCCAACACCTCACAGCACGCAATCAATAAAAGGGACTACACAAAAACTCCAATGGCACACCACTACCATCGATGTCGCCATCCACCTCTAGATTGGTTCGTGGAGGTTTCATATCTATGTCATCAAATTCTAGCCCTAATAAAAATTTTGCATAAGTCGACAGGTTCAAATTCAAATGGAGGACAAGACGGATGGCATGTGCCTTCAACTATATGATCTCCAAGCTCAGAGGTATAATGAAGACTCAAGAAGCACAGTAAGTAGTGCTCCTACAAACCAAATGTGAATTGATCCACCTCAATAAGCTATGACAATTCCATGTAAATGTACCCTGGTAAATGGACAATTTTATAGAATTTATATTAGTAGAAGTTTAAATGTTGGCACCATTAGGATTGTAGCAAAAATTTGTCAGACCATTTAGAGATTTCTCCTTCTTTCCTCTTAGAACCTATGGTTATTCTAAGCAATTTGTAAAATTCTCATGTATCTTGTTGTGATCGGGTTGACTTAATAGCAAAGCTTTTCCTATTTGTGTCTAAAGAAAACTCTCAGAAAAATATTGTAATGTTTAACTTCTCTTTTATGTAACCTTTATTTGAAATAACATTTTTCATTAATTTGGTATTAATCTAACATTTTGCATAAAAATACACCGTAGTAAATGTTATGGAAATTTTGTATTGTTTATTGTAAATTAATAAATTATAATTAAACAATTTAGTAAAAAAAATAGAAAGTTATATATATATATATATATATATATATATATATAAGAACGATTTATATAACATTAATCATGTTGAAAATATATAATGTTTTATAAAGTAAAGCAATTTTTTAAATTACAATTAGAAGTTATTAAATTCATAAATATAAATCTATTTAAATATAAATATATTATAAAATAATTATTTATCTCAAAAATTTAAAATTAAAATGATACAGAGTAATTTTTTTTAATTACAATTTACATTAATTAACTAAAACTCAATGAATTTATAAACATGGACATGTGTGATTCATAAACATACTTACTTCAAATGTATAAGATTTGATTCAACTCATAAACCTACTCACTTTTTATAGAAGATTCATAAAACATTACTGACATAAAGGATATAAGATTTGATGACTTAAAGCAGTTTTTTAAATTACAATTAATACTAGTTGATTAAAACTCATTGAATTCAGAAGTCTAAGCATTTTAAAATATAAATTATTCATAAAACATTGTTAGGTTTAAAGATACAGGATTTCATGATATAGAATAATTTTTTTAATTACAACTTATGTCATATGATTAGAACTCATTAGCTTCATAAATGTAGACATCTTTAAATATAGATTATTCATAAAACATTATTCACATCATGGATACACAATTTGATGATGTAGCATAATTTTTTTCTATTGCATTTTACATTAATTATTTAAAATTCATTGAATTCATAAATCTGCATATTTTTAAATATAAATGATTCATAAAACATTACTCATCTCAAATATATAGAGTTTGATGACGTAAAGTAATTTTTTTAGTTATTTCTTATGTGAATTAATTAGAAATCATTGAATTCATAAACTTAGACACTTTTAAATATAAATTATTTATAAAAATTTATTCACATAACATAAAGTCGTTTTCATTGCAACTTACACTAATTTATTAGAAACGGTTGAATTCATAAATCTGGACTCTTTTAAATTCATAAATCTGGACACTTTTAAATACAAATGATCCGTGCAATATTACTCGTCAATAATATAAATTTTGTTAATTTAAAATATCTTTTAATTACAACTTGTTAATGTAAAATATTTTTTAATTACAACTCACTAATTTATAGGAATTCATTGAATTCACAACTCACATTAAATCATTAAATTCATAAATAGGCATTTTTAAATATATATTTTTTTCGTTGCAATTTGCACTAATTGTTAGGAATTCATTAAATTCACAATTCATGTTAAATCATTTAATTTATAAACGGACACTTTCAAATATAAAAAAATTCATAAAATGTTACGTCAAAGATACAAGGTTTAATGACTATTTTTTTTCATTACAAATTACATTAATTGATCATACTCATTGAAGTCAAAGATACAAGGTTTAATGACTATTTTTTTTAATTACAACTTACATTAATTGATCATACTCATTGAATTCATAACGTAAACATTTTATGAACACATTGGATTCTCATCATTGTCAGTGGAGGTTTAACTTCATTAATTGAATAGAACTCATTGGATTCATAAAACTAGACACTTCTAGAACTTATTGGATCCATAAACCTGAAGAAATTGTTATTAGAGGTTGGTTGTACTAGGCATATATTTAATGGGAAAATAGGGTTTAATGGGCAAATAAGGTTGTTTAAAACATAGTGTCAGTTAAGTGTCTCTAATATGCACACATGTAACATATATAGACTTGTATCACACACACACATGTAACATGTATAGACTTGCATCACACACACATAGAATGTATGGATTAGTATTAAAGTACAGACACAAAGATGAAATAATAGACTATATTCCCTTACAAACTATAAGTTTTTTTGTGGTTAGTATTATCCAACAAAATTCTAAATTAGGATAATCTACAAAATGTATGGATTAGTATTAAAGTACATACACAAAGATGAAATAATAGACTATATTCTCTTACAAACTATAAATTTTTTGTGGTTAGTATTATCCAACAAAATTCTAAATTAAGATAATCTACAAAATGTTAGGAAAAAATGAAACTCAAAATTTTGTAGTTCTTGTAAAGTAAATGAAGAAAATGATGATGGTCTATTTATACATTTTTTCCGACAAAAGCCTCAAATGAAGTTATCCAAATAGCAAGTGGAAACAACATATTGGAAAATAATTATATGTTAGAATGCTTCCAAAGTTGGCCTTTTTAATATGTAGTACACAAAGGTATTCCTTCTTTGGACTATGGATTTCAAGAAATAGTATGACATAGAGAAAATTTTTGGTGAGGTAGATCATATTCTCATAAGTTTCCAAAAGATTTGATATTGACTATTCAAGAGTGTGGGGTTTTTTAATGGATTCTCTTAAGGAAATTCATATGGGACTCTAGAGGCATTTTGTATTTATGAGAAAATAATTATTTCATATTAAAATATATAGGTGGGTAAGGTAAAAACAATAGAGGTGAGTGTTTGGCTCTATGGTTATTTATGAAATGTAGAGTGGAGAAAGATACGGATTTCCTTAAGTGTTTGGAGACTTGAAGATGCTAATGGATTGGGCAAACTGAGATTTTCGCTCTTGCTCTTTTTTTAAACAAAGCTCTTGAGGAAAAGCACAAATCTACATATATATGTTTCCTTCATATTTGCAGGGAATGCTATATGAAGTATGCAGGGTATCTAAACAAACAAACTATTGAATTGTAGAAACACTTCTTGAGCTAGGAGGGTGGAGAACTCTAATAGGAATGATTCTCTCTATGTTAATTTTTTATGTTTCATTTTGTAGTACTAAAATCGCAATTTGTTGGTAATGGAAAGATATAAAAGTCTTATGAAAGTGTCCTTATTTTGCTTTTTCAATGCACAGTCAAGGTTCTTTATCCAAGAAATGTGTGAGCAAGATGATTTTGTGAGATTAAGAGAATTTATAATTGGATTATATATGAATTTGGAGATATCATCTTGTGTAGCATTCTAAAATTTAGAGGTTTTATCCATTTATAAGAGCACTCTTAGGCAGATGCATTATGATTAAGAGAATTTATAGTTAGATTATATATGAATTAGGAGATATCATCTTGTGTAGCATTCTAAAATTTAGAGGTTTTATCCATTTATAAGAGCACTCTTAGGGAGATGCATTATTTTCACATAATTTTCTGCATAAGTTGTATATGAAACTATAAACCTCCCCAAGTTCAAACATTGAGTTCATAAAGAGGCCTAAAGAACAATGTAAAGATTATATGTTTTTATTGTCCCTTCACTCTTCTTATATATCAGTGACCTGAGAATGTCATAAAACAGTGTCAGTGTTACATGTGGTGACCAAATACCTTTTAACAATTATTGGAATGAACTATACTTTGCAAACCTATATGAATTATAAATCATTTTTTCTATTCAAGTGCACTTTCTTTTGTATAAATATCTTTTTGATATTATTATTTTTTTGTAACGTTGGCAAGGCTACATCTTCAACATTTCCAATATATCATCCCGATCTGGGCAGGGAATTGAACCAGTGACTTTACATCAAAAAGTGTTTTAACATAGCACCCAATCGGTGGACATCTTTATGATATTATTTATTTTGCAGTCTTGTAAATTTGTATATATAAGAAACAAAGTTGGTAAATAAAAACCCACAAAAACAAAAACAAAAATACACTCCATTTTATCGGCTAATTTCATATTGAATATTCCGGCCATGCTTATAATTCTGAAAATCATCCCAAAATATAAATTGGAAGACTAATTTTTACATTGACTAATTATAAATATCATATATATATATATAATATCACATAAATAATTATTGATGCAAAATCTCCTTTGCTTATTGATATAGGGAAAAATCTCATGTCACATTAATATTGATATATAATCACTATATCCACAGAGGATTTTGAGAATTTATACATATTCATAGGTTACTTAGATTTGAAATTCTCAAGTATCCAAGTTATGCATTATGAAACATGAATTTGAGGACTTTGAACAATGAATTGGAAAAAGATGGTTGAAAACCAAATAAAAAATAAAAAAAGATGGTTGAAAACCAAACAAAAATGAAAAAGTTAATGGGTGATGATGTACTAAGTTCAATATGTATTTAGTTAAGAATGTCTACGATGTTTTTGTTTGTTGACATACATGCATTTGTTCTCACTAGTTATATTGCAGTAAAAGATTTAAATACATGCATTTGTTCTCTAGTTATATTGCATTTAAATACATGTATTTTATCTCTCTAGCTATATTGCAGTAAAAAATTTAAATACATGCATTTGTACTAATTCTCTCTAATTCTCTCTAGTAGTAAAAGAATTTTTTTGAGGTATGTGAGACATTTTGATTTACTTTAAACAATTTTCATATTTATTTTAAACATGCAATATTTATTTTAAACATGCATCATATGATAGTTCGTTGAATTGTGCCTTTCATGTAAGGTCGCTGGCCTACAAAACATTTTTGAAAATTGTTCCTCACATACACTGGTTTTTATGCTCTTAAAGAGAATGCAGAACATACATGTGTTCCGCTGAATGCATCAGACATTATGAAAATTATGGAACATTGAACAGTTCCCTAAATGACACACTAAACATCTCAATATGTTCGAGTCATAAGAGAGTTGAGCGCATGATATACATATTCCCATGCAAAATATATGAGTGTTGATTGCATTATGTGAATGGATGATAGAAGTCTTATGAAGGGAAATTGACAAAACATGAATTGACATAAAAGCTTAGCTTCAAACTGCAAGGATTTCATTTCCAATTTATGTTGTTGGTACTTTCTTAAAGCAATTCGTTAAACAATAATTTTTTAGTGAATGTTTATGACATAAAATGCTCATATCAATTGTTTTATGTTTTATGTATGGAGATTTTTATGTAATGTAACATATTAATATTTCTTATGTATAGACATTTATGTGATAAAATATTATTATAAATTGGATCAACAAGAATACTAGATGTCGCGCACACACACTCTTAAATATTTTGGACAAAGTAATGCATTTCAAATCTCTTTTTAATATCATCCTTGTTCATCATATCTACAAGGAGCATAACCACAATGCCGACGGGCTATCCAAGGAAGCCACGCACCTGCCAAGAGGACAGTGGATAATCCAAAAACAGAGGGGTACCACTCAGTCCCAGTGCTACCACAGGCCTTATATATATCAAATCTACCATCAGGTGGATGGTTTCTAAATATTGCAGAACTGTCGGCCATATATGAGGATGTAAATAACTTGGTTTTATTTATGTACAGCACCCTGCAAGGTGTAAATATGTTTATTTGAACTCTATACAACATCATCCTAACTGATGATTTTTTTATTTTTAACTCAGCCATTCATAGGGATGGAATTGTAGATATCTTGGACAAATGTAATAACTTGGTTTTATTTATGTACAGCACCCTGCAAGGTGTAAATATGTTTATTTGAACTCTATACAACATCATCCTAAGTGATGATTTTTTTATTTTTAACTCGGCCATTCATAGGGATGGAATTGTAGATATCTTGGACAAACTGACAAACCGCATATGCTGAACAGCATATACTATATGTAATTTTTCACCATATATACTATATGTAATTTTTCACCATATAATGAAAGATTACGATTTTTCTAGTTGAAAAAAATAAATAAATAAATAAAAATTATGTGATAAAACATTAAGTCTAAATCATGCATGTATATTTGGAACCTTCAATCATGGATGTATATTTGGAACCTATAACTGAACGTATAATTAACTCATTAGTTTTGGATACTTACACATTCAATTCATCATTAAGGTATATTGAAAAAAGAGGTTTTCGATTTTATGGTCTACTTACAAGGATTGATCCATGTCACTCCATTATAATTTCTTAGGCTATTAGGCTATGGGTGGATTTCACCATATACATTCAATATATGGTGAAGCATGTTGGAAGAGGTTTTCAATTTTATGGTCTACGTATAAGGATGATCATAGCACTCCTAAATTATAGCTTCTTTTAATACTTGTTTTTCATAGTATTTCAACAAATTACTAGATGTGTCAAAAATTTATTAAGAAATTGAGTTTTTGCATTAAACTCATTTACTTTACACTAATGATGCAAGTTATTGAAAAAAGTGTAAGTGTTCACTAATTAAATACTCATCATGTAATTGTGACACTAGTTGTTAATTGCAAATTTTGTTATAACATGTTATTGTGTTACAATGGTACATCCTAGAAGCTATTCCAAAGAAACCTGAAAACACATACAAGTGGTTCATCCAAAAGCTTCTGAGATGGAGTCATCTAGTGGAAAGCAAAATAAGATAAGTTGCGAGGTCAGCTCTATCACAAAGTTGTTGGAGACCTACATTAAGGTCCATGCTCATTCAAATGTTGTGACTGTATAATAATGATACAAGCAAGATGGTGATGCTTATGCAAATATACTTAAGAACCTACTTAATGTTTTTCAATGCTACACCAATACTTCAAGCCCAAACTAGCACCAATGATATACCAATACTTAAGCCCAAACTAGCACCGCTAAAATAAGCATTTGATTCATCAAGGACCAAATGCTGTATCTATGAAAGACTAACCAATATAACAGTTCTCAATAGGGTTATAATTTTTATCGAAGGCATCAGTGAAACTTGAAATATAAGCAATAAACTGAACATTAAATACGAGCCTTAACAAGAAGTTTGAAGAGTCTCCTATATGGGCAACCCACTGATAAATTTTCATCTAAATTCTCATCCAATCAGCCCAAAGTAACCTATTTTCCCATTAGTTGCAATAGCGCGTGTCCCCTTTGAATTTCATCATGTCCCTCTTGTGCTCATTAGGTTGACCTACAGGGGTCTTGAGGTCCTATAAGATTCTCCACTGTACAGGTAGAGCTCATTAAGGGTACATATGTGAAGGGTAAAAATCCGAAACCTTCCCAAAATAGCCACTGAACAAGGGTGAAAATCTGAAACACTAACCAATATACACTGTTGTTTATTGGGTTACAAGTATATCGAATTCATTTGTGAGACAAACAGTAAACTAAACAGAAAAAATGAGCATTCACAACAATTTTGAAGAGTTCTCTTAGTGGATAATTTGCAGATAACTTTTCGTCAAACTTCTCATCTATATTCAACCAATCAGAAACTCAAAAGTACACTTGCAGCAGAACGTGGCCCCCTAACTTTCATCATGCCTATGCCCATTCCTATCCTCTCTTGAACTTGCCAAATTGGTCTATAGTCTTGACTGTTGTACGGATAGCTCGTAAGGGTCCATATGTTTGGGAAGATTTCTGAAACCTTCCTAACATGAAAAAAGACCTTAGCCTCTCACCACCTTAAGCCCACCTGTTGGACACAATTTATCTTAACTCGTGTTAGAAAATCAAATGCAAGCAATCTTTTAGTTCTCTGTGCCACACACCATGACATGCTACACATCTAACATGCCCTCTTCCTAAACTGCCAAAGGAAAAACACGTCATGAATGAGGTACCATCATTTAGGAACATAACTTGATTTGAAATGAAATTGAAAAAGTTCACAAAGAAATGACAACTCGTTAGTGCAACCAGAACCACTACACCAACTCTAATCTGTCTAACCAGAGGAGAATTTAATCACCATTTAAAGAGATTTATCATTTCTTTTCAAACAACGAAAGATTACTAAATCTCATAGCTGCATCATCAGAATCTAAGCAGTAGCTTTTACAGAGACAGCAAAATGGGCCACAATTTAGGAATGATGTTGGGCAGAATAAATTTGAGTTTCAGAATACTTTACAAAAATAACTTCAAGCGTTTTACAGAAAAGCTTATCAAAATTTTGATGGTAAGCCATCTTCTCTGACTTCTTATCCGATTCCACACTTCATATCTGGCTGTGAGTTTTGACCAGTAACTTGCTACTAGCATCAATTCTCAAAATACGGAAAATATGTCATTCAGGCAGCCTCAAGAGCTAGACCATTAGCCTCTATGTTTATTGACATATGCCAAAAATCCTGTAGCTGCTGCCTTTGGTTGTGAGCGAACACGAGTGGAACGCCGTAAAGCTGCTTCTTCTATTGCAAACTTCTGTGCAATGTCCTTCGACCTCCTCTGCATTGCAGTACTGCAGATAACGTTCAAGTTAAAGTGTTTCTAACAACAAAATAAATAAAATCCCTCCATAATCATGTGAAAACTACAATATGCTTACCTAATCTTTAAGTAATGCTTTTCTAACTGCCTTTGTAAAGCCCTCTCTCTCTCACCCTTTGGATTCAGGGAGCCAATTAACCCATCAAGCTGGTCAAAAAGCACATGTTTCAAAGACATTTTAAGATGTAATAGAAACCTAATATATTTCATAAGCATCAAAGGACAAGGCAAAGCAGTCAAGCTTACCTCTTCCTTTGCACTGTAGTAGCCCCACCAAGTAGAATCTTGCTTTTCAACAAAAATTCGCCCCTCTCTACGGAAAAACCAATACCTGTTGTAAGCCTTATCCCTCCCTAATGAATTTGTCCGAATGAAACGTTTTTCTATTTCCCGATCAAGTTGTTCTTGCTATCAAATAAACATCAGAAGATTATCAAAAACCAAACTGATCACATGGGCTATACTGCCAAAAAATCATATTCAGCATTTACGCAGCATATATTTAGATTCCATACTTACTCTCTTCTGCATCTCTAATGCCCTCTGCTCCCGAAGCTTCTGCTCCTTCATTATCTCAGCTTTTGCCTTTCTTTTCTCTTGCATTTTCTTTTGTTCTTCGGTTCTGGCCATTTCTTTCTCTCTTTCTTCCGCAGCTTTTGCATCCAATTTCTGCTTTAAAGCAGCTTGTCTCAATGTTGTCTGAGAATGATTGCTATCACTGGACAACATAAATCAACACAAAACTCAGTCCATCTTGAATGGAAAAGAACATCGGATGAGCTGTTGAAATAGCAGACATTCAGTTCATTCAGTGATCAACACAATCATGGTAGAAGCAAAGAAACACAAAAACATCCATACCCATTTTCATAATGAATTTCTGGTATATCTTTAACACCATTTTCATTTGAACCTTCCCTTACAGCATCATCTGAGACCAATCCATTTTCTCCAGGGGCACATTTTTGCACTTCTGTATCTGAAGCATCCATGGCCCCATCATTATCTCCAATTTCTTTAGTAGCATTTTCATCTGGATCATCCTTACCTTGGCCATTTAGTTGTTTAAGATGTTCTTTTTTCCTCCTAGATTCCTCTATTTGCTCCTCACGTTTTCTAGCTGCAAGGGCATGCCATTCTTCAATGTATTCATCTAGCTGACCTCTGATAACATCAGAAGTAATAGCTCTGTTAACTAACTCATGCAAAATGTCTAACTTTGCACGTGGATCTAGCTCACTGTAAACACCGCCCTTAATTGTTTCCAGATGACCCAAAAGCTTTCCCACTTCTTCTGCTTCCAAAAAATAACAGAGATGGTCCTGCCAATTTTGTATTGATAGCTGCACAAAGTTGTCAAAGATACGGCACAGGCAAAAGAAATTAAACACTCAAAGAAAAACCACAATAAATTTAAATATAAATAAAACGCAAAAGTGTGTCAAGCACATAATATATTTTACTTAAGAACATATCAAAATGCATAGCAGCCTTTTACTGCCTCCTAAGGCCCTTCACCTTAGATTTTCTCTTCTGAATTAAATCCTGGTAGGCACTGGAATCTTTTGCAACAATCCGGAGAAGAGCATAATGTGTCTCTGCCAAGAGCATCACGTCACCTTCAGTGTACTCGATAGCCTTTTCAAAATCCTCAAGGGAGAAAGGCCACAGATGAAGCGCCTTCCCAAAAGAAGTGCAGAAGTCCCAGACCATCAGAATATCTCCTACACAATCCATTGGTGTAAGAAAATCTGTTGCTTCACATGGTCGCTCTGTAAAAGCGGGATCGTCTGGACCAGGCTGCACCAAGGAATCCTCTATGGGATACTTAATAGGTTCCACTTTTGGCTGCTCTTCAACTGCAATATTAAGTCAAAACAACGACATACTTGATTCACATAGACTTGGCTCGGGTAGGACGTAAGAACAATACAAGCAAGTCGATTTTCTAGGGAAAAACAAATACCAAAAGGCGAGCAAGCTCACTGAAAACCAAATACCTTTCTCCTTTTTTTTCTTTGGTTTAGGTGCTTCCTCCAACTCTTCTGTCTCCTTAGTTTTACGCTTTTTGCTTTTTGGATCCCCATTTTCCACGTTTTGTGCCTATGCAACATCAGATTAACTCCTTTACATAAATAAAGAAACAATGGAGAGGAATAACAGAATCATACGAAGGGAAAACAAACGTCCAAATGACTTACAGAGGTTTTGTTTACATCACTTGGAAGATTGTGTTGTTTCTCCTGCTTAATTATTTTGTCCTTGAGATCCTCAGGGGGATCAGTGGAGATCCTGTACTTCCGTGCCAATTCGTCATGAATTACCCAAGGCGTATTGGACGAAGTTGATTCTCTGATAAAGGACTTTAAGACATCTTGTGTAACAAGAGGCTTCTTTCGAACCAGAGCTTCCGCATTCTCGATGGATGTATCAGTCACTTTCTTACTTTTGTCAAGCCAACCAACTTCATACTTAAAGGTTCCATCCTCATCATCAATCTCCTGGATGACCTTCAGAATCTTACAGGGGATTATTGAATCTTTCTTCCGACCTGTGACTTCTTCACCTACCAGATAAAAGTCCTTGATGCTGTTTGATATTTTACTAACAAGCTCCTTAACTCTAAGTGTCTCTGCAAAACAATAAGAACTTGATATGTTAGATGGGGAAGACAAACACTTAAGAGCATCCACCCAGATAATTCATAAATTCAGAAAGCTGGCTTGACCTAAAAGTTAGCCACCGCAAAAGATTACCGGTGAATGAAAGAGTAAGCTACAAAGTTTATAAATTAACAAGGGACATTCTTCATTTAGGTTTTACTTCTTAAAGCCTAGGTTCTAGCAAGTGAACTTTATTTCCAAGCATTTCAATGGCAGAAAATATCACAATGGATACTAGCCAGCAATAAAACCTCATACACATTACATTGAAGCAGTGATAACCTATCTGGAAGCTTGAATTCATGACTGGGAGGCTAACATAACCAATTAGCGGGATGTAGAAAAATTGCAGTTTCTAAACTTATGTCACTGCAACCCAAACATTCATCAAGCCTTGGCTCTATTAATATGATACTAGAATGACCATAATGTGGGTAAATGCATCTGTATGACATAAACTAGTAGCAGGCTCCAAATTTTTATACTGCAGAAGCGCAAATATTTGTGAAGGCTCAACTCCATCGGCAGCACATGAATGTGAGCTACATTCCTAACATAAACATATGCATCTGCATGCTCTCTAAATCAGAGAAAATATTTTGACTAGGTCAAAATGGAGACTGTTATACAACCCATAACAACAAAGAAAGAATAAAACAACTAGGGCCGTATATTCGTGACTGCTTCATTGATTCCCCTGCTCATCTCAGTTTCTTCTTAAACAGAAGCGTGTGTAGAACAAGGCAAATCAATGGATAATTATTGTACAAATTAATAGCTACATCCAGCATGCCTAGTAGGAATCAGCAACTATCAGAATGAATATTGTTTAGAATTCAATTTATAATTCACTATGTGGCTATTAGATATTGGAAGATGTTCAAGAAACTCACTGAACTGGACCATACGCAAAACTGGTCCAATTAACTCCTTCGGAAAATGCTGAACCTTCTCTGTTGCACGACGCTCAGAGACAAGAGCCTCTTCGTAGGTTAGATTTGTCTTTCCCGACACTTTACATATCCATACCCTCTGGCGGTAAAGATTTATTCGTTCCAAATATTCTCTAATTTAAAAATTAAGGTAATGTAATAATACTCTTCTTGAAGTGGAAGCATCCCACCAATAAGCAGTCTAGCCTACTAAACAATTTTGCAATGCAGTATAAAAGAAAAGGTAAGACATGAAGAACACATTAAAACGACATGGAGTTAAGACTCGAAGCACACGATATGTCAACATGGAGCACGCACTCTAACCATCCTTGATCGAATAAGTAATATTACAAAAAAAAAATGCAGAGTTAAAAACATAAAGGATACTGATAATCCCTGAAGATTTCTTTCGTAAATCGAATTTGAAACACCTGCTCATTGGGCTTAATGTCTTCCGGAGGTTCAGCAAGAGGAAACGGTTTCCTCTTGAAGAGAGGCATAGAGAAAAGAACTCAGAGCCCCGAAACAAATCCTCAACAAAAAGAATGTAGTGCTACAGCACTCCAAGGCCCACTCTGGAAATGATAAATTAATGATGCAAATAAAAATCCAAGTTTCAAGGTATCAAATTCCTTCCAACTGCTGCGTAATATTATTCTCCTGCAACAATCAATACCAAACTTCAGACTTCTGCTAACCTATATTTCTAATCGTGTTGCGGTCCAATCAAATATCCAATGCTTGTGACACTGCAAGCCCTAGAATCCGACACGCACCTTGAATTGTATATATCCTGCGCTTTGCCTGACTGTCCAACCTCAGCTTCGGTTCTAGCACAGCATTAACAAAACTCGGAGCATAGATGGTGGCCCTGACCTGATAATTCTCATCTAGGGCTTCAAATAAAACTTTTATAACGAACTTATAACGGGCTTCCCGTTAAAGCCAGTCCAAGAAGACAATTCTCTGTTACATTCAAGCCTTTTATCGGCTTAAAGATCGAATCCTGTTCAATAAACCCTGAAGACAAATATAAAGCAAAATAAGGCCAAACTTGAGTTTTCAAGCCCTCGTCGCCTCCATATACGCAACCAAACGAGTGCGGAAAAATTCAAGCACGTAAAAATGTATCCGTCTAAATAATAATAATAAATGCAAAATGAAATCTTAGCTCCATGACACAAAACCTATCACCGCAAATCTAATCCCTTTGGCTAAGCAACCACATATGAGACAATTAAGACTTCAAAATTTTCCCGCTTGTTCGGAAATATATAAATCAAACCTGGAAAACGTGAAAGCTCAGCCGAATATGAAATGAGTCCTGGACATAAAAATATGCATTAAAATCCAGCTACCAAAGGCGCAATTGAGTGCCAGCAACTTCGACCTCCTCTTCAGAAAACAAAAAAAATGCAAAATCTGCAACGGCAACAGTCAATTAAAGGCTCAAATTGAAGGCCTCGAGCTCCTCCGTTGATCTGCAGCAGCCTCGGAGTCGGCCGATCGATGACCGGCCAAATGTTTTGACGCACGAACCGACACAATGTATGGCTGAGGGTCTGCTCTCCTTCCTTCAGGTGTTCTTCGCTTTGTTCTTCCAAGATAGCTTTCAAGGTTTGGGAAATTTAACGAGCCCGCCCATACACCCGGAAAAGTTCCCGGCAACGGTGATGGCGAAATGTCGTAGATTTCTAGTCACCGGGAAAGTGAGTTTCGTAATACTCGTTTTGCGGTAAAGTGGTTTTTCCCGGGGGATCTTAATTTTGGTCTCCGGCTAGGCGAAATGGATCGTGGACGTCCGTTATATGTTTAAATGGACGGATGCGATGGTTTACAATTTTCTTGTAAGTTGTGTTATTTTTGGTTTAGGGTTGACTAAAGGGGAAAATAGTGAACATGAATTGGGGTTAGGGATTCTGCTCCTTCGGCCTCCACCCCCTCTTCTCATCTCATCTCATCTCATCTTGCTAACGTTAAGTAAATTAGCTGGACTCCTCGTGAATGGGACTTACATTTTCTTCCCCCATGAAATACAACTCCATTAATGCGTTCTTAAATTTAAAATTCATATACATAAGTTTGTTTAAGGAGTGAGTTGTATGTATGTATGTATATAAGGAACATATCATGAACTATAATAAATTATAGTTTTTTTCGTGCTCAAAAGGAGTGAGTTGTATGTATAAATGACCACCCGGATAAGTGAACTTTATGAGTTGTAGAATTGAATGAGTGGGAAGTGAAAATTTTGTTTTTTTGGGTTTTAAATTCACAAGGAATTATGATGTTTGAAGTTAAAATTAGGGTCTTGATCAATGTTGAATTCATTCCATTATTATTTATTTTTTAATTATAAAACTTTTCTTTATTCGAATCATTTAATTATTAATGTTAAAATTCTGATTAAAAATCAAAATAACTAATAATTTGAATACCTATGTACAACACCTTTAAATTAATAAATTTCAATCCAAAAAAATTATCTATTTATATATTATCTATTATGTAGAATCACAACATGCCATCCCTCCTAAGAAGGTCTAAACAGTGGTTGTGGATGTTAATGTGTACAAATTCAGTTTCTTAAGTTGCTTTTTCTTTGGGAGAATTTTTTAGTTTTTTAATCTATTTGTCATTTAAATATTCTCTCATAATTTTCTAATATGTTTTATGGTTTTAAGGTGGTATAAAATTCTTGGTTTGTCGCGAGATTTAAAAATTGTTTTTTAACTAGAAACATGGAAAGCATCTTCAATGGTCCCTTTTTTCCCTAGGTATAGGGTGTATGACATTTCTCTTTATTTATTTCCAAATTGGAAAAGAACTTTGTTTGAAGTTTGATTTTCACTTCGTTTTGGAGTTATTTTAATTTTATTTTTGGTATATTATTCTTTTATATTTTAATTTTATTTTTGGTATATTTATCTTTTTATATTTTCATTGGGTTAAAGTTGTTCTATAGAGTTTATAATAATAATTTTTATTTTTATTTAGTTATATATAACAATTAAAATGAGAGTTTTTTCAAATATGTATAATTATAAAAATATAAAAAGAAAATAGTTAATTACTTTTAAAAGACAACAAATATTATATGGAAGTGGTGAGTGTGGTGATTATTATTGATTATGAAGAAGAAATTAAAACAATTTGTGTGTAAGGTTTAGGTAATTTTTCAAACATTTGACTAGAAGTATATATATTTTTTAGAAAGTTAGAGTATAGTTATGACTCTTGAATTCACTTGTTGATTATTATGGGAGGTTCAAGTACAATTTTACGCAAATGATCTATAAATCATTACCAAGTGACTACGACCTTACATCTATTATAGCTTGAGCTCATAAAGAGGTTGAAAACTTTCAAAAGATTACATTCTATCAAGTTCTAAGGAAGAACAATCAACATACAACTCGATTTTCCAATGAAGTCACATAGTAAAAAGTTGAGGTGATTAGGATTAATGGAACCACACGATCTTAACCCATGCCTTAATCAATCATCTATGAAACCAAAGGTGTGCTTCAGGGCAATAACTATCAGTGTGCTACACACCCATGAGCCTGATTCTCACAGAGAAGAGAGTAATTTGATAAGACTAGCTTACTCCTTTTATATGCTTGGCTTCAAGGCACAACACAAAATTGAATTATTGTTTGGTGTTTATCTTGGACAAGGTGGGCTTATTAAGTTATGGAAAGGAAGGCATATGAAGGAAAATGGGAATTGTTTACCATTACTAGACAGTCTAGTAAGAAACATTATTCTTTCTATAGTGGATATAATGATAATGTGTTTGTCTAGTCTAGTTATCTTTAGTTCAAGTGGAACCCCAAGAAGGTTGCATGCTCTATGCTTCATATTCACAAGGGATCCTTTTAAATCTCAGTTTGTATTTTCATTTTTCGCTTTGGAAGTGGTTTGTCTACTTTCCCTTGTGCCATTATCATCTGGGTGTGTTGGTTCACTATTATGTCCAAGGTCCTCAACACAGTCAAATAGTTTATAGTACATAGTTTGCTTTTTATCTTGGTTTGGTGTCCTAGCTTCGGTCTTAGCCTAGTGGACTATAGGAAGTTGTTGTAATAGCCCATTTTCTATTACATGTCGTGTATGTAAATCCAACTATTAAATTATAGATGTATATAAATCTATGTAGAAATAAGCTTGTGACTAGCTAAAGGGAGGGACATGTAGATCCAAAGCTCTAAGTGGAGGATCGTAGTGTGCCTATTAGGGTGTTTGTGGCATATTTGTCGATTGCTTGTGGTAGGTCAAGAGCAAGCCCATACAACCACATTTAATTTCCTTAACCTCATCCTGGCCGATGATCAACCAACATTGATGGGCATTGAAGAAGATTGAATGGGGTAGCATGGGTGGGGGATGGCACCCATCTCTATCCCCTCCTTAGGCATTGAGACAATGGAATGGCTAACTCAAGAAAAAGAAGAAAAATACAAAAGAGAGGTTAGCGAAAAGGCATGACTTGTAGAGAATTAGAGAAGTTAAAAAACAAAGCACATGTGAGTGAAGCCTTGTAGAGAGAGAGAGAGAGAGAGAGCAATGTGTTGTTGGAGCTAAGTTGGAAAACTGAGCTAGACTGGAATGTCTAGGAGCCATTATTTAGAATCCTAGCATGTTATTCCTCACATCTCTTATGTTGAGGCTACTGGACAGTGCGTCTAAGCCTGAATGATCACACAGAAGTTCAAGATGCTTAAACTACTTGGTCCTTGTTGTTGGTTGATGAAACACTTGACAAGGAAATTTGATCGTTGTGGTGCCTGTTGAAAGAGTTGTAAACCACTTGTTCAATTGACTACAAACCCCTGCGATTCTTGCTAAGAAATAATAGCTATGGAACCACCTATATAGTAGGTTCAACATCCTAGAGCTTAGCAATGGCCATCTAAATCTTGGGTGAAGCCCTGTGTTTTTTTACTCAAGGAGCGAATGAGCCACTACAGTGCTTACTGCTAGTGAGTAGTTGAAAAACCACCAGGACAGATGTCTCCTTCTCCTAGGTATGTGACTAAGCCTTGGGTGTGAAGTCCCTCCTTTAGTTGTCAACCATATTTAAACACATAGATAAGTGTAAACTACTTGTGTATATTGTCTTATGAATAGTGTTGACTATCGTTATATGTGAATGATGCAATACTTTATGTGTTGATAACGTAAATGATGCCTAAGCAGTGAGGCTCACTATTATTCTCATGTTTAGGATGATATTTTGTGTATTCATGAATTTTGATGTCATATTGGACTGTGTTATCTGTGGTTTTATTCATGATGAACATGATACTATGTGTTTATGAATACTCAGACATACTCTAAAAGTTTTTGAATGAATAAATATATAAATCAAACATGTGCATGTACTAGTTAGTGTTCAAATATGTAACTAGGTTCAGTCTTCATAATGACATATGTAATCATGATTTTATGTATTTGATGTAATGAGAAAAATAAATTTATTGTTGTTATTATTGAGGCATGGGTTTCATGCTCAAGGGAAATTTACTTTATAGGTCAAGCACCCATTGAATGCTTCTAGGACCTAGGGCTCGTCTTTGAGTGAACAAGTCATAAGAGTCATTGTCATGTATGAAATACCCTTTTGGGCATGTTACATATTGTAAAGAAAAATTTATTTGAGTCAAATTAGAGTCAAAGACCCTCCAAGACCTTGTCATGGTGCCTCGAGCAAGTCAATCTACATGAAAGATCAAGTTGGGCTCAAGGAAGTAATTCTACCCCTAGAAAGCCTATATATAAGAAGGAACTCAACCTCATTTGGACACATCTCAAGCAAGTTCAATCTCCTAAAGAAAGAAGTTGGGAAAAGATAAAAATTAAAGATAAGAAGAAGAAAAGCAAGATTGGAGATTTTGGATCTCTCTCTCTCGTGTTAGGGTTTCAAAAGTTGTTGGGAAAGTCGAGTTGCTGGAAGTTGTTTTCTCTTTGAGGGGTCTTTGTCGAGGGTCTTAGGCCTTGGAAATCATCATTTGAATATTCTAGAAGAAGAGAAAAATTCTTATGGGTTTTCCTCTCAAGAGGAGAGGTTTTGGCCCTAACTGATCGCCTACATCTTGTGTCCTCTTGTCTCATTGTTCTTTATGATATGGTAGTTTTTTTATGATAAGAACACTAAATATAATCAAGAGAAAGAATAAAGTAATTGAGTTAAGTAAAAATACATCACAATCAGTTATCAATGGAAGATAAATCACCTAATCTAGTTGCCCTATATTTCTCAACATGGTATCAGAGCTAAGGTGACAAGACAAGGAAAGGCAACTTAAAGAAGGATAGTCAAAAGGAGTATCAAGAAAGGTCAAGACATCAAAGAGGACATTGAATCATCAAGGATGGATACATAAGGGCCGAACAATCTAAGAAGCATCAAGAAGGACTACCCATTTCAAAAATAAACAACAACAAGAAGACCTCAAGGACCCCACCTCCACTCAAAGAAAGAAGGTATACACATTGAAGCATATTGAAGTCTCTGCATCAAAGAAGAAGCATCAAAGGAATCAAGGATTTCTCCCTATATTTGATCAAGAATCTCATCACAAGCATATTTGAAGAAGGACATCTCTAGAAGAAGCATTGTCATCTTCAAGGATTCAAACATCATCATCAAAATCAAGAAGGCATCAAGTTGAAGATATCACCATCAAAGGAGCATCTTCACTTGACAAGTAAGTATCCTTATATCTATAACTGAATCTACTATCAAAATGACTTCATTTTGCAAGGAGAGCAATAAGTTTGTTGGGTCATCAAATCTCCTTGTATGCAAGAAGAGGACATATGTGATCCTCATAGAAAATGAAGTTATTGGACATATTAAGGGTTCAATTATTGAACCACCAAAAGAAGAAGTTGAAGCTCTAGCAAAGTATATGAAGGGGGAAATAAGGGATCGAAGAATCCTTATAGAATCAATCAAGGATTCCCTCATCCCTTATGTGGCAAAATTAGAGAAGTCAAAAGACATCTATAACTAACTAGTAGAATTATTCTTCGTAAGCACTGCAGGAGAAGTGATATCGTTGAGAACCAAGCTATACAAGATGAAGATATCAAAGGAAGAAGGTGTAGCCTCATATCTTATAAGGGTGTCACAAATAAGAGACCAACTACAAGAGTTGGGGGGAATAATATCCAACAAAGAGATGACCACCATTGTGCTTAATGCATTGCCAGAGGAATGGGGAAACTTTGTATCAAGCATCTATGGAAAGAAGGAAGCCACCCCATTCAGTGAACTTTGGTCATTATGTAAGATTGAGGAAACAGTATTTAAGTCAAAAAGTGATGTGGGATCAAATGAGTAAGTTCAAGTATTTGTTGTTATGGTTATAAGAAAAGGAAAGTGCGGTCCTCGAAAAAAAAGGATCGATATGCAAAAGATCCAATGCTATGGTTGTTAGGAACATGGACATTTCAAGTGAGATTGTCTGAAAGTCAAGAAGGACAACAAGAAAAGGGAAGAAAGAATTGAATCCCATATCATCGAAGAAGTAGAAGAACCCGATGAGAAGAAATCTAAAAGGAAGGAATATATCTTCACTATTAAGGTCTCTCAAGTACATAGCAAGGAAATGTAGAAGGTGAAAATACCTCTACTATGATTAAGAGATTATTGCCAATATGAGAAGCATTGTAAGTATGATAGGATGCATCATATTAGGAGATGGCATCATATTAGAAGCATACAATTGAAGAAAATAAATCATTATAAAAGCTCGAAAGAATAGTTGAAGTCAAAGTATACATGGTTGTAGCAGTCATAATAATAGTAGTTCATACCAAAGTAGTAATATGTTTGGAAGAAAGTCATCTAGCATAGAAAGAAATCGTCATACATCATCTATAGGAAGGAGAATTTGCAGGACGAGGATAATCAAGATCCTCCATTGGAATCTTCATTAGAAGGTTCACCTCTACTTGGAAGAAGAAAGTGTCTCATTGATGGTCTACATTCCACATTCTGTGGGATAGTTTTTTAGAAGGATGATGGTACGATGACAAAGGAGTGCAGCATGTCAAGTACTTTCAAGCGAGAAAAGGAAGTTGCTAAAGGAGGTTTAGATGACCAAAAGGAGAAAAGAGGTATGTATGCATGTATTTGATATATTAAGTCATGTCAACATATAGTTGCAGATAGCATGGGTAAATGCTCTATCTCATGAGCATGATCGAAAAAGAAGGATCTCTTCCTTTATAAAAATGCATGAAGGCATATGCCTTGAACTAGTTCACATATTGATAAGATGAAGTCAACATAATATGTCCTCATATGGAATATGAGGTAGTTGACAAGATGAAGGAACTATGCATGGAAGTTCCTGGGGAACAATATGTGAAGAAAGGAAGGAGAATATGTGAAAGATGCAACTATGGTCACGTAAGATAAGATAAGTAATCAACATCCAATGAAAAAAAAAATTGGCTATGGTATCTCCATAGAAAGGATATGAACTCTTTGATAAAATTTGTAAAGAAAAGAGACCCTTGACATTGAAAGTCTTGGAGATATATTTATGAATGTGCAAGATGTTTATGTTGCATGAAGCATATATCATAATGAAAGGCCATCACAAAGGTAACTTTGATTTGATGTTCATTTTTTATTTTTGAACAACATCTATATGGGTTGATACAGGGTTATCGAAAGAGAGTTGTAGATATCACCTGCAACTAGAACTCATGTGGTTGGATGGAATATCTTGAAGGAAACATGACTTGGAAGAGGTAGTTGTATGAAGAAAAGTTAGACGTGGACTAGAAGATCACTTTCTGATGAAAAGAATGATGACATGACTATTAGTTCAATCTATGTTTCGTTGAAGGAAAGTGATGGATGGTCGATGCCCTATGAAGAATAATTATAAGACAAAGGCTCCATAATGAAGAAGATGAAGTTCATGACATCGAAAGGAGGAGATCTACTAGCAGTTGATAGTACCATGATATCCACCAAAGAGTTGTTGTTGAACAAGTCCCTAGTTAAGAGGGATCTTGGGTATGTTCCTTTTATAGGAATGGGTTGGTCCTCCCTGGTTAAGAGGGAGTGACATGGTTCTTTACTTCGTATGTCATGCACTAGACAAGGACAAATAGCCATAAGTCTTAGTTAAGGCCATGAGGAGAGATAGATACATCATTATTGTCTTCATATTTTTAAGAAAGAATGGAGGCTTGGGTAAGCATCTGAGACTCATTCTGATACTCTTTGAGGATGAGGTAGGGTATCAAGATAAGAGTAGTCAAAGAGGAAATTCCTTGAGGATGTTTTATTCCAAGATAGGAATTTTCCTAAAAGGACATAGGCTATGAACACCCGAGTGGGGTATGTGCCTTGAGAGAAAATGATGCTCATGTCTGTCAGTCATTGGTATCACTAGAATTATGCTCTGATCTTGTGGAGAGATAGAGTTGTTAATCAAGGCCTTGCTATGTGACAATGTTACTTGATATGATGAAGATGCTTTGGCATAAGATAAGGAAGTAGCTTATGAGATGACTTACCAATCTGACTCTTCTTATGAGAATTATTCAGTTTGAGAATGTCCAAGTACCTTGTATGGATTATGAATACCTCCCTAGACAAGAGGGAGTGTTGAAATATGTAACTAGGTTCGGTCTTCACAATTACATATGTAATCATGATTTTATGTATTTGATGTAATGAGAAAAAAAATATATATATATTATTTTTATTCTTGAGGCATGGGTTTCATGCTCAAGGGAAATTAATTTTATAGGTCAAGCACCCATTGAGTGCTTCTATGGCTTGTCTTTGAGTCAACAAGTCATAAGAGTCATTGTCATGTATGAAAGACCCTTTTAGGCATGTTACATATTGCAAAGAAAAAATTATTAGAGTCAAAGACCCTCCACGACCTTGTCATGGTGCCTCAAACAAGTCAGCCTCAAGGAACCAATTCGTACCCCTAGAAAGCCTATAAATAAGAAGGAACTCAACCTTATTTAGACACATCTCAAGCAAGTTCAATCTCCTTATGAAAGAAGTTGGAAAAGGATGAAAATCAAGGATAAGAAGAAGAAAAGCAAGATCGAAGTTTTTGGATCTCTCTCTCTCTTGTGTTAGGGTTTCAAAAGTTGTTGGGATAATCGAAATACTGAAAGTTGTTGGGCAAGTCGAAGTGTTGGAAAGTTGTTGGGGTTGAAGTTGCAGAAGAAACTGCTAGGTCAAAGTTGCATAAGAAAATGTTGGGTTGAAGTCACAAAAGAATCTGTTGGGTTGTAGTTGTAGAAGAAACTATTGGGTCGAAGTTGCAAAAGAAACTATTGAGTCGAAGTTGTAGAAGAAATCGTTGGGTCGAAGTTGTTCGGGTCGAAATTGCTGGAAATAAATCTCATCGAGGAGAAAGGTTTACTTGGTCTTGGAGGGGTCTTTTTCAAGGGTCTTAGGTCCTGGAATTTTTCATTTGAAGATTATATAAGAAGAGAATAATGCTTATGGGTTTTCCTCTCGAGGGGAGAGGTTTTGGCCCTAGCTAATCGCCTACATCTTGTGTCCTCCGTTGGCATTATGTTTCTGGTATGGTTATATGTTACAGATGTTGTACTTGATGGCAACACCCATGGCATGGCTCTCAATATGATGAGAATTAAGAAGTACGCAGGAGAAAAGTTCACGGAATTTTATGCAGAGAAAAGTTTATAAAAGTTTATTTCATGTGGAGAAAAGTTCACGGAATTTTATGCAGAGAAAAGTTTATTTCATGTGG